>CAJNSZ010000330.1:11821-81568 GCA_905329745.1 Rotaria sp. Silwood2 | reverse complement strand
ATAATTGATTAATTTGTCTATTTTCTGTTTCAACATAATTAACAAATAAATTTTGTTGATCTATTTCGAATAATTGTAAATATCAACATAGAAAATTTTATTGAGAATTTTTTACTTCTCATAAATGTTTCTCTTTATTTTCTATTATATCACATATCTCACGTCAGATTCATGTAGAATTTTAATTATATCATAAATATATTTTCTTTTATGTTATAATTACATAAATTGTTGAACTAATTCAACTTGATTAATTGTATGAAACATTAAATACAAATAGAAAAAACGAATATATATAAGTAAATGGAAAAAGAAACTATTAATAGTTTTAAAAAATTCTGAAAGTATCTAACAAATCATAATTAATATCAATTAAAATAAATTCTAAAAGTGATCAAGTACAACAAATTAAAAATCATATTGTTTCCTATTAAAAAATAATTTAAGAGGAGTTTCGAGCTAAATCAACACTAGAAAAAGTTAAAAATAAATAAGAATAGACTCAACTTGGTTTTATTTTTCTATCTAAATAATATATAAATCAATTATCCATCGATTGATCATTATTTATCTATGATACCTACTATAAAACAAACATAGTTTATTCAACTTTAACAGAGATTAGAAGTTCACAAAATGTATTCACATTAATTCTATAATACGAAATAAGAAAAAAAAATTTTTAATTCAACTTATCATATAAGAGACATCAAATTTCTATTATTTTTTATAGGAAGATTGTCATGTCATTTTCACGATTCTTCTTGTCAAAAACATATTTTATTACTGTTTTCATTAAGATTAGTAATATATTCTAAATAATGTGATATATTTAAATGTTATGTCATAGAGAATTTAAACCAAATTATGAATTTAATGAAGTACAATATCTTCTATGAAAATATAACTTAAATTTGATTTCATTCATATTAATATAGTTCAATGTAATATTATCTTTATGACATATTGATAAATTTGATGATGTTCAGGAATATTTATTAAATCGTTTATGATTTCTACCATTTATATTATTCAAATTTTTTAAATTCGTTTAAAAAATTAAAGCAAATTCTTTCCAAAATACCGACATTAATCAATATGAAATGGTTTCATACTATCATTAATCATTGCATACAATTATAGAAATATTTTCTTCCTTCTAATGAGTGATAAATTTAAAGTGTTCATTGAGAAAAAAAACGAATCGATTTATGTAAATAATGTTGCAGCCATTGAGATTTTACCAGAAAAATTTAATCAATAGGTCTTATAATTCAAAACTAATAATTATCTAACGCATGAAAATATTACCAAAATAAAATACTTCTCAATCGAATCGCTGCGATGTGAAAAAGGCAGCTTTTCTCATACTACTTTTTTTTTATTTAAACAACTTTAACAATTGTCTATTTCTAGCAAATCAAAGATTTTTTTCAAACAACGCATAGGTTTCTAGTGAAAGCTTTATATTACAAATGATTTGGTGAATTTCTCGATGTGACTAATGGAATGATAACAAAAAAAAAACTAACTTTTAAACGTTTTCCTCATTAACATATTTAGGAAGAATAGAAAACAGTTGCCTGGAGAATATTTATAATATCGTTACTAAGATATTGACACATATTATCAATAGAAAAATAAAATCAGGATCGATTCGGACTCAAAATGCATAAAAAGAGAAGTTAGTTTTTGTTTTCTATAGAATTAATTTAATTGGAAAGTTTCCTTTTTTTGTTGTTTAACTATTTTATTATTGTTCAAGTTAAATCAATATTATTATATAAATATCATCCACACTTCAACTTACAGATTGATGAAACCTAAAAAAACTTCTATTCTATTCAATAGAATCTTATGAGAATTTAATTGTTACCATGATTACTAAAGAATGACCGATTTATTCTCAGAATAAGGAAATCATGTTTCGTAAAGTATTTAACACACGTGCTTGACATTTGTAGTACTACAATTGAAACATCATTGAACTGCAGATTTGTATACAGATAACATACTCAGTTCAGTATCCTGTAAAAAAAGGTTTATTACAAAACCTGTGTCCACGCTCAGATACCTGAAGGCTGCTTATCGATCTACCAAATGTAAATAAGACTCGGTAAACGATTTTCTGAATATTTTTAGGTTTCATAATAAGCCTTTTTTTTTCTCATGGTATTAATTATTAGAAACTGATAGACTATTTTTCTACTACGAAAGGAAAGTTGGCAGCGGACTCGAGTATTCCTTGCTGACATTCGCTCATAGACTTGGGTTGAGTCTAAATATAGTTGGGTTACATGCAGAATTAAATTCTGTACACTATGGCGTTGCCTTGAAGAGTAATCATCAGAAATGTGGGGGAGTGTCAGTTGGAATATTGTATTTTGAATCTAATGTTAGCAGTCTGTTTATTGATTATAATTAACATCGTCAGTGAAAGTTTTTTTTTGCAGGGAAAATAAGAGATAGTTCCTTGCGATAATTGTGCTATCATAAAACGATAATGGTGTTCGATTTGGTTGAAAAAAAGCATTGTTCATAAACAAAATTTCAAAATACAATACCCTATATGGAAGACACTTCTATTTCAAGTATTCTTCAACAGATGCCATATGACAAGAGCAGCCGATTTAGCCATTTAATTGTTTTTTCTACTACACACCTAACCTGATAAAAACAAGCAGAATATTGTGAAAATAACAGAAAGAAGCAGATAAGAATGTTTAGTTTACATTCAAGTGATCCTATTGATGCAGACATTGCTATGTAAAGCGCAGCCTTCTAATTCCTATCAAAATTAAATAATCAACATAAATTTTACTATTTCTAAGAAATAGTAACGATCTTATGGATTATTTTAGTGATATAGCCCAACGTTGAAAAATAGTCATGCTATTTCTGAAACCGCTATCATTTGCAAAAATCGAGATGACCCGATAACAAAATCAGAAGCCCAAACAAAATTCAACCCAGCATCGAACGCATTCAAAAAAGATCTAGCGCGGCCCACGTAGTGATTATAACAGAACATCACTACCAAGCCAGAGTTGAATTTTACTATATGAGGCCAACGGCCTATTCCTTGTTTCATGGCCCTCATGTAAAACATGACGATTCCATAGACACTTCAAAATTTATACTAAAACAAAGCATCTCAGAAATCAGCAGAGTCCAAGAACCAATGCCAATATGGCTTACAACCATCGACATACAATAACTCAGTATTTCGGATAAAAATCCTACTTTTTCTCTGACGATCCTCGTTCAAAATATCACCAGTGGATAAAAAATTTAATTCTCTCATTAAGTTCAAGTACTTTTAGACTCAACCCAAGTCTATGAGCGAATATCACCAAGGAATACTCGAATCCGCGCTGCTAACTTTTCTTTCGTATGTAACGAGCGGTAATCTTCTTAATGTTTATGTGGTCAGTGATGATTCGCTGAATGATGCCATAACTTAAACCAATTTAGTCTTGTGCTTCATTCTATTGTAATGTAAGGATCATCATCGATAAGAAGGCGAACCTGTTCAATATTTTCAGGTGTTGTTTCAGTAACAGGTCTGCCAGATCGTGGTTCATCTTCAATTTCCTCCCGGTCTTCACCAAATCATTTAAGCCATCTTTTAACGGTTGCAAAATAAGGAGTTTGATCACCATACACAGATTATAGTTCATCATAAATAACTCCTGCTTTAAATATTATATGCTGTGCACACTTAAATATAAAACCGAAAGTTTTCTTTATTCATCGAAAAGAAATCAATAGTGCTAAAGCTTAATCCTTCTTAAGTGTTCTATTACGAGTTGCTTATTAACACAATATGATTATAAGCTTAAGATGCGCAAGATTGAACTACTCGTCTGAATTGGTAGATAAATATATACTTAAACTCGGACGCTGAAGAATATTCTAGAAGATCATGAGTCAGATGAAAAGAGAGAGAGAGATGAAAGAAGTCCATCAAGAGAAACACTACTATAGAAGAAAAAAGGAACAATGAACTTGAATGGCCTGAACATGTCCGAAAAGAAGAGAGAGAGAGAGAGAGAGAGAGAGAAATATAGCATGGAATAAAGAAAAGAACGAAAATAAAACATGAATGGATGATAATATCGACTATTGATACCAGGTGGAGTTCCACAAAAACAAGTTCTTACAGAAATTTTATTATTATTATATCAATTGGATAATGATAAAATAGTATAAAAAGATACAGCAAAAGACGCTCTATCTGTTTATAAGAAAAGAAAATTTTTTCAAGTGATCTATGCGAAAATCTGATATCAGACTCACTATTTTTGGATTGCCTTAAGTATATTTATTAAATTGATTAGTATTTTTGTATTTTTTAATTCTTTGTTCATAATTGTTTCTTCTTCTCTCATTAAATAAATTATTTTCATATTTATGATTTAATTTAAATGATTATTGTTTTTTCTTCGAACTTAAATCATTTTCTATTTCAATTAGGAAAAGCAAAAATATTTTAAAATTTATTTGAAAGTTTTAAATACGAATTTTTATTTTATTTATGATTAAAGATGATAAATGATTATATTTGATTAATCTTAATTAACATGTTTATTATTTTATATTTATATCAGAAATAAAAAAGATTTTTTCAATATTATACTAATTGTGATTTATATTAATAAATTTCTCACATAAATTTGTTTTATCGACTAGGGTGTGGGTGTGGTTTGGGTGTGGGGTGTGGAGTGTGGGGTGTGGGTGTGGGTGTGGGGTGTGGGTGTGGGTAGGTATGATTGTGGATGTTCATGACAAGATAATGCACACCAACACCCACACCCACACCATACTTCATCGTACTTCACTCGTACTTCAAAATTGTGCTTGAAGTACCGTGAAATTCTAGTGAATTAAAAGTGAAGCACAAGTGAAATGGAGTGAAGTAAAGTGAAGTAGGAGTGAAGTACAAGTAGAAACACAAGTGAAGTACAGGAAAGTACGAGTGAGTACAGAGGAAGTACAAGTGAAGTAAGGTGAAATCTTGCTTTTTCCCCCTTGTCTTGAACACACTTGGTACAAGTAAAGAATCAATATAAAAATATCCCATCTAAGTCAGTTTTTCAAGTTGAACACGAGTCTGAAGTCTATTTTTTTGATTTCTGTAGAAATTGTATGACTTTGTGGGGTAGGGCATAGTGTGGTCCATGGTAATTTGGCCCCCCAGTTTTTTTTGTCTTGACAATTTAATGTCAAAAGGTGTATCTTGAAAAGATCTATGTCTGGTAAAAAAAGAAGTTTGGGACCGCTTGCACCACTCAAGAAATGCCCAAAATACTGCTATCCAAGAGTAGCAGATTTCATGAGATTTGAAAGGTTTTTGATCCATAGCGTTTCTTTTATCCTATATATAAATCATCGAAATAGGATAAATCTGTAGCATATACTATTCCCTATCTAATGAGAGGTGCTCGATCTCAAACGGTCAAAGCATTCATGAGAAAATGTCAAAATATTGAGCATACCCATTTTTAGCGACTTTTTAGAGTCAATTTGACCCCCTTAAACTTATTTTAAGTGGCATTTTTCATAGGTAAAACCAAATGGCCTAATATTTTGGATATGACTATAGATCATCTAGGCCTATTATTTAAGAAAATAAAATCGAAAAAAAATTTTCCCTCGACGACCTCTGTACAGAGTAGGGTGGTCTTCTCGCGGACACTCTCTTAAGATCATGGATTTAATTTAAACTATCATTCGAGGAACTGTTTGAACTCTGCTCTTGATAATTTACTAAGAGGATTGCTCTTTTGCCTGCCGATCTAGTAAAAACTTTTGAAATTCAATATTTTTTGTTTATTTTATTTAAAACAATTGTTTAGATGATTTACCGTATCGAATTTGTGCAAAAGAAAAACTTGACGATGTAGGTGTGAACTTTTGATCATCTGGATACGCACACAGCCATATCCGCACTCAAAAAATTGGAATCGTAGTCTGGAAGAGTACCAAAAATTGGCAATCGTATCCAATAATTCTTTCTGAGTCTCGACATTGGCACGAGCTAAGTAAGAACCAATTTTCGAACCAACATGACTTTGGCTGAACCAGGCAATTGGGCGAATCCTGGCTTAAAATATGCTATGTACCACAGTATTATCAATGAATTATTTGTTTTGTGAGAAAAAAGACCATGTGTCATTGTATCCATTGTCAGCGTACACATAAATGGAGAGCTTCGTATTGTGATAAAGATCATGTAATAGATGGCAGAGAAAAGAAAAAAAAAGAAAAAACAACGCGACACAAGTTCGTTTTTTTCTATCTGATAATAGTGAAGGTTGACACAATAAATCTCACATTAGTCTGCATTCATACTTGAAAAGCATAAATGATTATCTTACTACTCCTTGTTGCAGCCGCTTTGTTGGTATATTATGCAAAATTAAAATACTTTACCCTTCGTGGCGGTCTGCCCGGTTTGTCACCTCATGTTTTTTTCGGAAATTTGATTCAATCGGGTATGTTGTTTTATGGCACATCGCCTACTGAAGTTCAGGCAGCGTTCAAACGCCGCTTTGGCGACGTTTTTCAGTTTTGGCTCGGTTCTAAACGTTTAATAATTGTAAGTGGAATTGGTGATGTGCAGCATATATTCACTCATCGAAATATCTACGATCAAGGCGATTTATTTAACCAGCAATTCAGTGTCATGTTTCCCGATGGACTTATTTGCATTCGGGGTGAGTTTTTATTCTATACATATATATATATATATATATATCAGTATTGCAACCGAATTGAACCAGCCGGTTGACCGGCATGAGTCATTGCTTACTTTTCTCCTCTTTCAAGTGTCGAATCAATTTCTCCATTTAATAACTATGGACTGTTTGCTATAAATTCCTCAATCTCTAAAGTTTTAATTACAAAAAAACGAATTGGGTAAAGGCCGCTTTCTTATCAATAAACGAAAGTAAAAATCAACTCTTTAAATCTTGCTCGTACTATATCTCGCGATCTGTTTGAGAAAAGTCATGATTTTTTGTGCGATAGTGACGACTTACTAGAAGAGCCTAAGCTATATATATAGGTTTTGAGAATTTTCTAATCGTCAACTCTAGGTGCTAAGTATAAACGACATGCCTCGATTACTCTACCCTTGTTTCGTCGTGGTAAAATCATTTCCAATTTGGAAATAATTGTTGAATGCGTGGATAAATTGTTGGCCCAATGGCGACTCAATTCTCCTTCAAAAGTATATAATGATATTGTTGTACAGAGTCAAAATCTTCTGCTCGCTATCTTCGGATTAATTGGATTTGACTATGATTTGGAGACGCTCGACGGTGACAAATGCAACAATGAACTTACAAATGCATTTCACGATTTATTGAGCACATTTCAAATGCTCCTCTATTCACCAACAATTTTATCCACTATCTATCTCAAATTGAGTCGTCGACACCGACGAGCACGAGTAATTATTGAACGTTATTTTCATCGAATGATCGAACAAGAATTAGCTGAAAGTGCGGAGTCAGTTGCACAACGAAAGAGAACGTCGTTGATTGCTGCACTTGTTGCCTCGTTGCAAAAAGACGAAAATGCAGAAGCAGCTAAAAGTGAAGAAGATAAAAAAGGTAAACTTGCTCTTGAAATTATCTCCTTTCATTAATAGCAGACTCTATGTCTCCTGTTGGTCCCGAGAGTGCAGACCGTCCAGACTGTTTTCTGTTTAGCTTCATATTTTTTCAAAGGCTCCCCAAAAGCGCTAGAAATTTTCCAAGTTAAAAAATATTTTCAATGTTACTTCAAATTATTTATGTTATGCAATAAGAGTTTAATGATTTTTTAACTTGAAATTCTGAAATTTCAATAGTTTTTCCTTGGAAAAAATACAAATTGAATTTTTTAATTTTCAGAATCTTTCAAAGGTAGACGATCTGATAGTACATCTCACACAACGAACGATTCTTCTAATAGGCATACGAGGAAAAGTTTCCAACTGTCAAATCGCTTTTTTGATCGAATATATGCTCAAACGGTAGATCTCAATGAGCTATTAAATAACGTACAAAATATATTTAATATCTTCACTAAACATGCTTCAATCCATCTCAAATATAAATCAATATTAAGGCATTCAGTATTGATTGAGATCTAAGATTTTGAAGACACATCATTGTTTCTTATGGAAGATATGAGTCTGTTTAACATACTGATTGATTATTAAAAAACAATGTGTGTCGTTGCTCAAAGGTGCAATTATTGATTCATCTGATATTTTCAGGCTACGCTCATTTCACAGTGAGTATACATGTGAAAGTGTCAGTTCATTTATCGAAGGTTTAGTTAACAAGCATTGAAAGAATGCATTCATGCACTTTTCATCATGTGATCTATTTTCAACAGTGTTTATGAATTTGAAATGAATAAAATGAAGTGAATCATTTAATCAGCTGAAGTGAGAGTTGTTGAAAAAAAAGCTTCAATACATAATACATAGTCACGATAAGCTACACCAAATGAACACAAACGAGGAACAATCAGAACAATAATATTTGTAGCAGTAGTAGAAATTAATTATTATAATTAAATATATATATCGGCGCGATCAACCGCCCTAATGTCCCATTTTGATACAGTTCTATGGTAAGGATAAAACATACTATTGTCCTGGCCATATGAGAGAGGATCCTAGATAACCCTGAATTGGCCTGAATAACACCATGTTTTATCCTTACAATAACAGACAAAAGCTGCCAGCTCACACAAGAAGCTGGTAGCTTTTGTCTACTATTGTAAGGATAAAACATGGTGTTATTCAGGCCAATCCAGGGTTATCTGGGATCCTCTCTCATATGGCCCGGACAATAGTATGCTGTATCCTTACCATAGAACTGTATCAAAATGGGGCATCAGGGCGGTTGATCGCGCCCATATATATTCAGCACAAACATGTGCTCTTTCAGACATATCAATGATACTATGCGAAGAACGCATTCAAGCAAAAAAACGTTTCATTTCGACTAGTGCAATACATATGCAAGATATCGATATTTGTGGAAAAATAAGTTTGATTTGTCTGTACTGTATGTTCTGTGCTGAAAAATACACGAACCCATTCTTCCAATTTATATATCTTCGAACTCTGAAATCTCGATCAGTACTGATTATCTTAGTATAGACAAAAATTGGAGCCGGATCAAAGTATGATTAGTCAAGATATCGAATATATGTTGTAAGCTATTTAATAATTCATTGCAGCAGTGGACCATTGGATCAGTCGATGGGAGAAGTTGTTCCACTTTATGGGAAAACGCTTTACCCTACATAAAGTCACACATATCAAGGAGAAATGGAAAGAAAGAAAAAAATACAGATATATCTATATATATAGACATATAATCTATCATATGTATGGCATATCTACTTGATGTTAGAAAGACATGGTTTTTCTTTCAAAGGAAAATGCTTTTTCTCTCAAAGGGAAACGGTTCAACAAAGAGAAATGGAAAGAAAGAAAAAAAAAACAATATACATATATATATAAATACATTTACATATACCCTATCGAACTTACACTGGCCGACACAATTGCAACTTTCACCATGATCTCCATCAATCTTTCAACTCCAACAAATGAACGTTTCTCGAATTTACCTAAAATTTCCTTACAACCATATAAGTAACCCTTTCGGGACGGAATCTTTTTTCATCAAAAATTGATTCTTTTTATCGGTTTATTGAATCTGACTCAAAATTTTTCCATAAAAACTTTATGGTATTCAAAAAAACAATGTTTCTCGTCTTTTAGGTAAAAAGCCAGTTTACAAGTAGAGCATTCGATGGTTGATGGAACTTGCACTTATTTTGTGCTACAATAAGCGCATCTCTTCCGGGTTCCCTTGACAGGCAAATGCATCCCATCGTCCAAGGTTTGTTCGCTCAGCACCAGAACATAGAGACTTAGCCACGGAAACCAAATAATTCAAGTATGATAATTTATTCTGACCTAATTGATTGTAACAGATAAATGAATTAGTTAAAGATGCATTGAAGAAGAAAATGAAAAGCCGAAGTCAGTTCCTTCTAGACTTTCGACCAAAGGTGTAGCATGATTTTATTTGATTGAACCGATCAACTCCATGTATAAACTTGTTGTAGTCTTTTATTGCTTTCGGGCAGTTAATTTTAATGCGCTGTTTGTTTTTCAACTGTCGAGAGATTGTAACGATTTCAGTGTTTTCACGGTCGTTTGACACTAGAAAGACATGCTTCGTACCCATCCATTTGAAGATAATAGTGTTTGATATGACAACTGACTTGTGGTCACCTCGTTCCATTTTCTCTTTCAGAGCAAAGTGCGGTGGAATACCAACCCGATCTGACCGAATAGTTCCTGTGGCACTTATTCTTCGCAGCTTTAGCTTCTCTAATAACGGAAGTGAAGTTAAAAAGTTATCGAAGTACAAATGTCTTCCTTCGAAATGATGGTCAGCAATAAGAGTGAAAGCATTACTTTCGGCCAAAAGTGTTTCTTTTTCACTAGTTTCTTCTTTTCCTTGGTACATTCTACAGTTGAATAAGTAACCATTAATGGAATCGCATAAACACCAAAGTTTATAGCCTCTCTTTATTGGTTTTAAAGGCACGTATTGCTTGAGACTAGATCTTCCCTTGAATTTGACCATAGTTTCGTCGATTGAACCATAGTGACCAAAGTTATAATTTTTCTGGAAATTTCCGAGTAAAATTTCAATGAAATTCTTAACTTTGTAAATTTTACTGTAGTGATCAGTTTCCTTTTTTGGCTCCAATGAATTATCAGCAAGATGTAAATTATAAAAGATTTAAAGAAAGCGATCTCTTGACATGATCGCAGAGATGAAACTATTATGAAAAACATTGTCTTTACTCCAATAGAGTTTCATTTCCGGTCAGTCATTGATTGCCATCACAATAATTATCCCAAGAAACGATTCAATATCTTTTATCCCCACATCCTTCCAGCGATCAGTTTTGTTTTGACTATTCCTGCGTTCTTTCTGTTTTCCGTAAATGTTTGTTTGATCAGTAGTTAGGTTCAGAATTTCTTCCGTGAAAAATCTCCTGAACACTGCAATTGGCGTTATATCCCTGCGAGAAATTGACGTAAAGCCACCATCACCAATAAAACTTTCGCTCATTGAATCAATCTCCATTTCATCTTCATTCGAATATGCATTTGATATCTGAAGTTCATCCAAATCATCTGCGAATTCATCATAGTCGAAATTGAAGTCACTCTCGTTGCTGTCTTCACTGGTAAGCGAATAACGTGAGTCGTCATCGACTTCATCGTTTTCTAAGGATTCCATCAGTGAAATTCCAATTACAAATAGAATAGATAAATTAAATATAGAAATAATTTACCTTCCTTTCAAAGAATAGCTATACATATACAAGAGTAATAGAGGGTGAGAATCTTCTCGAACATTCTCGTAAAAGCACATGTCAGAGTAAGAAAGAGAAACTATGACGTCATTGTACGGTCACAGAACGAAAAACGAATGTCTGATAAGAATACATAGAGCATCACGGAAAGATATGTATAACATGACAGTTAGAGCACTCTATAACCTCTATGTATAATGAGTTTTAATACTTAAGTGTAAATGAAATATTTTCCCCAACGGAAAACTATGTGGTACAACCCTTGTACCACCTTCCTGAAAGGGTTAACTAGACTCAATGTTCTGTTGCTGAATTTATGCTGAAAATTTATTTCCACTCAACACTATTTACGTAACAAAAACGTTATCTAAATAGTATTCATTCATAAAAACTTTTTTGATCATACACTTGCCGATATCATTTTCAATTTCTAAAACCGCCTATTCATAAAAAAATTAAAGTGAACTTCGAAAACAATCAACGTCAAACTAACGATCTTCCCCAATTTACAATACAACGTTGTAACTACGATACAACAAATAACTGAAGGTGATATGCGTCAAAAACTTATCAATAAAACACGACAAAATTCTCATAAAATGAACACCATTTTCCTACATACAATTATTCCAATCAACTAAAAATACATGTCCACTTCTCTCTCACTCTTTCCTATTTCTCCCTGTAAGCGAAGATATACATGAAGGAGTTCTGCTTAATAAATAATGGTTTCTCATAGAAAAAATCCATTTCTACTAGAAACATCCTTTAAGATGAAAAAAAAATGATCCATTTCTCCCTTACTCTTTTCGATTTCTCCTTGCGAGTGGTGATATGAATGAAGCACTTCCCCTTAAAAAATAATGATTTCTAATAGGAAAAATCCGTTTCCACTAGAATCCATATCTCTCGAAGTGTTTTCAATTTGTGCTGGTGAATGGAGAAATTGATGTAGCAGTTCTCTTTGTTATTGTTCGTTGTCTTGTTTAGTGATGCAGTCGAATGAAGGTAGTCTCGTGGAAGAAAAGCGTTTCCTTTTGACTTTATGTGGTTTAAGCATTTCTGCTCGAAGTGGAACAGTTTGCTTTTGAGAGGGGAAGCTATCCAGCCCTCATTCATTGAGGTCTATTGCCTGAGCATATACTCAGTTAAAAAGTGACTTGATATTTGGGGACCTTTCCTCATTAGTTCTATTCACTCTAACAACTTCTCCTTTTCACCTTAAATCGAATAATTCAATGACAAATCAGTATATGGCTAAGAAAAGCGACTTCGAACGCTCTTCCAATATTTGTGGCTGTTTACAGGTCTATCACGGAGTGAACTGTTGCATGAAATGCTTTTCTTCCTGGTGGCCGGTTTTGAAACTACTGCCAGTGCTGTGGCATGGTTTATTTATCTCATGAGCAAACATCCTCGGGTACAACAGAGGATCAAGACTGAACTGATGGGTGACAATAACAAACAAGATTTGTCACTGGATCGTCTTGACTCATTGGTGTATTTGGATTGTGTTCTCAAGGAAGTACTTCGATATTGTCCACCCATCAACGCAACAGTTCGCACTTTGACCGTTGATGATCGTCTGCCCGAAAGTGGAGCTCAATTGGTGAAAGGTGATCAAGTCTTTATTCCATTGCACAATCTTGCACGGGATACTCGATACTGGTCAATCGACCCTGAACTCTTCTATCCCGAAAGATATCTGAATGAAGACAAGAATCATCATGCTTATGCATTCATTCCTTTTGGTAGCGGTCATCGTCAATGTATTGGACAAGATTTAGCGCAATTTGAGCTGAAAGTAATTGCAGCAAGACTGATGCAATATGTAACATTCGGTGATGGTGGCCCTCAAGTCAATGCTGGTGGACATTCATTTATGCTTACCATCATACCCCGACATGTTGCAGTCACCATCACGTTCGATTGACGAAAATAATTATTGTCTCTCATGCATCATGTATTTCTATCAGTGATTTGAACAAGGATACAATGTGTCTTGCTTATTGACTAAAATAAAGATTCAGTGCCCAGGGATATGTGCTTTGTATAACGAGAGAGAGAGAGAGAAAAGAATAGCATCGATTTTATTTCAGAAACTTTCCTCTTAGCTAATATCTAATGTAGACAGCTGCCTAAGAATTCCTGATTATGTCTGCCATCTGAGTCTCTACAGCTTCAGTTTTTCAATTTTTCCTCTCAAACATTTTTAATAGCATCCGTTTGTCTGACCTTGCTGACTGTGTAAGATCTTGTGAACTATCAAAGCCGTATGTGATCTTGGTATATAAATTGATATAAAAAGATTATACACTACAATGTAATTAAAACTCAAATTCTATCGAACTATGTCTGATACAAAGAGCTTCGCGACTTAAACATGACTTATGTGCACCTGAAAAGTTTTTGAAGTAATTTTTTTCCAATCAAATCTCTCACATATTTTCGAATCGATCTGAGAAAGAAATTAGCCATTAGTTCGTGCTGAAAAACTGTAAAATTCTTGTTGAGAAGCGATGATTGAAACGAATCTGACAAAAAGATTTCAAAGCACATCTCTATCTTGGGGTGTGGGGTGGGTGTGGGTGTGGGTGTGGGTGGGTTTGGGTGTGGGCGTCGCTGTGGGGTGTGGGTGTGGGTGGATGTGGGCGTGGTGGGTGTGGGTACGGGTGTGGGTGTGGTGGGTGTGGGTGTCGGTGTGGGTGTGCATTATCTTGTCATGAGCATCCACACCCACACCCACATCCCACCCATCCTTTTGAAAATGGTCGTTTCCGTATCCAAGAAGTACACCTATATTTTAAAGGCCGTTATTAGTGATGACGTTGTCTAGTCGATTTTATTGGTTGAAGTCTTGAACATCGACCGTATATGGAGAAGCATAACCAACTGAATAGGTAGCTTGATTAGCGAAAGTTCTATTGGCATTGTTCAAAAGTACACCTATTTCATGTGTTTCAGAATTGGCGATGGCTATATCAGCAAATTCGTCGTCATTAAATTGACCAGCAGCAATTGAATATGGATGGAAATCAAGTTCAGTTGAAAATACGATTTGTTTTTCAAAAGTTCTGTTGCTGTTTTCAAAAAGTATGCCAACATTATTGGTGTCATAATTGGTAATAGCAAGATCTATATAGTTGTCGTTATTGAAATCTCCAGAGGCTAATGAAGATGGTAGAGAATCATAACCTGTTGTATATATCACTGGAAGTGAAAATTTTCCATGGCCATATCCATAGAATATACTAACACTGTGAGTTCTGTGATTCGTCATGGCAATATCAAGTACTGAGTCATTGTTGAAATCAACGGGAATAATGGCTATTGGACGATATGAGCATGTTGAAAATTCTATTTGACTTGCAAAGGATCCATTCCCAAATCCGTGAAAGACTCCGATATTGTTAGAAATCGTTTACATTTAACATTATCATACTCTATGTATTATTGAAGAACTTTCCTTAATCTACATCACTAATTCCTATATAGAGCGATGCTTGATTTTTTAGATGACCCTCAGTTCGATTGTAGTGGACGTAGATATAACAATCCTCGTTGCTCAAGCTTTAAATGCTTTGATATTAGAATGGATCAGATTTTCAGGCTAATTTTGTTAAAAATGTGCATTTTACAGTATAGAAACATGTTCGTGTTCTCGATATATTCTCACACTTGAACTTCAATATGAATAATAACGGCTTACAATTTTCATTTCTGTTTGCACCTTCCCAATTTTTAAAGTTTGCTTTAAAGCTAGGAGACAATGTAAGAGCATATTAAACTCTAAAATTCAGGTCGGTGAGAATGAAAGATCGTATTATAGTCTAGATATGCATTGAGTCCAGTTAAATACAATAGGAGCGCACAAGTTTTACTGAGAAACGCTGGACATTGTTTTGATCGTTGTTATTCTCATTATCTAATCGTGCGAAAAATACTAGATGAGATTTTCCTTTTCTTGACTTATATCGAAATAGAAGATTGTTCATTAATAAATGGATCCTTACATTATTTTCTAAAAGTCTTCTCTAAAACACGCTTTGGTCGCATAAAACACTCCGAGAACAAATCGTTCTTGTGAAGCTACAAAATCAACTTTAGGACGACTTTTAACATGTTTTCTGCTGTCGCTTCGCTCATGATTCTGTATGTCTTTTGCACAAAAGCTCATATGGTTACAATACAGATCTGCTCCAGTGAAATTTCGATTTAAGTAATATGTGAACTCTTGAAGATTGCATTATAGGCTATTTAAAACAATTAATCTGAAATATTATATATGCCTTTGCTATACATTTATCAATTCAGAGTAAGAATCAATCAAACTCGAATGAAGTTCATTTAGCATAATGCTCGAAAATCCTAGTAGAATCAAATCTTTTCAGGGTATTTTAATGACTCATGCATAAAATATCATGTTTGATAAAAACTAAAACTTTACTCCGTAATTTTTTGTGGAAGATTATTCAGTAGTAGTAGTAGAAATATATTAATTTTATTTATCGTAAGAAGTGGAGAATAAATAGTATCATAAGGAATAGAGGAAGAACAACTTAGACGAACATTATCTCTGCAGTCTTACAAAAAGCAACCTTATAAGAATAAAGTATCACTATATGTAAAAGAAACTCACGTGAAAAGAGAATACAATTATAATGAATAGAAGTTATGCATAAAAATTTACACAACATGTCAACTATTCGATCTCCTTGAGTCGTCACTCATAAGATAAGTTTTAATAGTAGTATGTATATAATATTTAATATAATAGAAATTGGTTCCTCATCTATATCTTTGAAGTTCCTCGGTGTTGATTTTTTGTTTTTCTTATGTAAAGCAAAAACCTTGGTCAAAAAGAGATTGTTTATAAGACGATAGTAGTGTCGCATACGATTCGATATTCTTCTTCTTCTTACAATTGTTTGCTTTTTTCTTCAGTAAAGCAAGAGTCAAGAAATACTTCCTTAAGAATAACAGTTATAGTTTATGTTGAATAAAATCAGCGATGATTGAAGGATTAGTACGAATCGTTGTGAACAACAGTTTGGAAATATGCATTTGTGTCATCAACTCTGTTGATTTGTAAGATGGAAGGTTGGCTATTTCATCGTTCGTAATATCATGTCATCTATGTATGGTGCGCAAAATTCTACGATTTAACGCTTCCGTTTCTAATTGTTTTGTAAGAATTAGTATTGGTTAAATATTTAAAACAGATTGGTACTAGGGACGAATATATGCGTAATATAATCAATACGAGAGTATCTGGGACAGCATATGGCTGCTAGATAAACTTTTGTAGGGTGGGTGTGGGTGTGTGTGTGCATTATCTTGTCATGAGCATTCACATCCACACCCAATAGATAATACTGGGCCTACGAAAGAATCATGAAGAACACTTTTAAATAATAGCAAATCATTTGACTTGATACATTTAATTTCTATAAAGACTGAACGACTTATTAACTAATTTCTTAACTACACAATAATATAAATAGGGCATTTCAGGTGTTTAACTTTGATCCAAAGAGCTTTAATCCATAATTGATTAAAGTCAGACTTGAAACTGATGAATAGCGTAACAGAAATGGCATTTAGTGCAAGACCTTGTGCAATTTGATCAACAATCGACACAGTTCTAGTGGATACATTATGTCATGACCTGAAACTAGTTTGTTCTTCCCATAGTATACCATTATCCCAAATCTACTCGCGAATGTGTATAAGAAACAACTTCTCAAGCAACTTCGAAAAACATGAAAGTGATGAAATTGAACGTGTATTATTTATATCCACTATTGGCGTTTTCGACTTGGACAACAGTATCATTCTCGCAACAAGTTCATGACGAGAAAAACATACATTTTTGAGCCATAAAATTAAAAGCGGAAGTAATGGATGTCAGATTAAGTAAAGGTAGGGATTTTATAATTTTGTTTGATACACCATATAATCCTATGGAGTTCTTGTTCTTTAAGAATAAAACAGTTTTTGTAACATCAATGAATTTGAAACTAAAATAATCTAATTTCGAATTTTTAAGTTCTGTATCCAGTTCTTAGTCAACTAAATAAGCTTCGATTTCTATCCCGGATTGGGTGTGGGTAGGTGTGCGTGAGGATGTGGGGGTGGGGTGGGTGTAGATGTAGATAGTTATACAGAAGTTGCTCATACCCATCCACACTCACACCTACAACTATAAGTACAATTGATGATATATGTAGAACTATCAATTCGTATTATTCTTTAGAAACATGTTGGTATGCATTGATAGAGGTTTTTAGAAATGAAGATATTATTTTTTACGAATTATTCTCTCGAAACAGATTGGTCTCTGAACTGTTTGGTTTATTCAGTGAAATGATTTTGGATAAGTAAAGTTCATTAAAAAAAAGTATTGTGTCGCATCCTAGATTAGCAAGGTATGACACTAGAAGAGGAAACTGCATGCGTATGAGATATATTGTGTTAGAGGCTAATTTTTGATTACTACAAATGCTACTGAATCGAATCGAATCGAATCGAATCGAGTAGAATCTCATGCATGAAATTGACGACGTACTGATTCTATTGTAAAAGTATTTTGATAATTTCTAGCATTTAAAATAAGAGCATATAGTTAGGTAAAAAGTAAGAAAAATGATAAAAGCATCGGGCTGGACGGCTTGTTCCGAGACTTAGAGTGAAGTAAGTCGATTGATAATTGATGAAAGATGTCGTTGACCAAAAGAGAACTAATATCGCGAAAAGCACGAAGTATGTGCATAAAGGCTGTTGAAAAATTCGAATAAAATGAGTGCCATCTCGTTGATTAACGACTTCAGCTGCAATTTTTTTACTCCGTGATATTGTGACCAAGTGTGTTACTTAAGAAAATATGTCCAGAGACTTAAATACTATTTATTATTCTCGACGATAGGCTGCTAAGTCATAGTTAATACTCTAAAAAAAAAGAAATATGGTAAATATTCTTGTTTTTTGTTCAATAACCAGATACAATGCTATTTGCACTAGACACATGTGCTCACAAAAGAAAGGAGAAGAAATTACGTTATAGTGTTATTTTTGCACCATAAATATTATGAGAAGGAATCAACAATATTTTGTTCTTTTATTTTACAGCTTTTTCTCCTATGAATACCAATAAATCAACAAATTTTTGAAACAGTCGCTTTTTTATTAAAGCAAGATGATAAGAAACAAAATTTGTCATAGTAAAAGAAACAACGCCACGACAGTAGGACAAGAAAAGTTATTCTTGAAATTTTGTTTCAGAGGCTTTATACACGCAGCAGTTATTTGAAATTTCTTATTTAACATAGAATGAATCGAATGGTGACACTAATCTGGTATTGGTCTTTACTTATTTTGCCATTGACAACTATGATCACATTTTTGTTAACGTTAGTAGTGTGCAGTAAAGTGTTAAAACAGAACTCATGGTCAACAGTGAAGTTGCCAAACATATCTGTACTTGGAACGGATCCTGCTTATAAATACTTTGTTTCCGGCTTTGTCATTTTAACCCCACAATTTTTATTAATTCTTATTGGTCGACTTCATTTTCTTCTTTAATCACTATCTATTATTCATCGTGCTATTCTATATGCTATCCATGCTACATCACTTATTGCATCCGTATTTCTTCTGATCATGGCTATTGTGAGTTTAGATCATAATATTCCTCTTCATCTGGCAGGGGATATTGCAATGTTTTCACTCCTTTCGACGTATTGTTCATTGCATACTATTGTTGTTTTCTACCTCTTTTTACGACGATCGAAAGCTCCTCAACATTCGAATATTCTTTACACATTATGGTTTCTTGTTTGCTGTATAGTACTTATTATCTGTGTTAGCATCTGGGGCGCAACGCAACAAAGCATTCCGCAATACATTGCTGCTACGATGCCTTTTCTGTATCTTCTTGGTTTTGTACCACAGTTTTGGAGCCAAACGAAAATGGAAAGAAAAGATTCTAATTTATCTGCAAAAATTTACAATTCAAATGAAATGATATCATTCTAACTTGAGAAAAATGAGAAAAAATTCAAGATATAATGTCTCATATCTTGAGAATGTGTGGGTATGGATGACGAAAGAGAGCAGATCAACATTCACACACACAATAAGGATATCTTTCGAAGAACTTTTTAGATTTGGATAGTTTTACGTCAGGGTGTGGGTGTCCATAGCAATGTCAGAACAGAAATTACTTACCACCACTCTTAACTGTAGCATGGATAGCATATAGAATAGCACGATGAATAATAGATAGGGATTAAAGAAGAAAATGAAGTCGACCAATAAGAATTAATAAAAATTGTGNGAGTTTTGGGTCTAGAGTTGATTTGAAAACTGGTCTGTACTCAGTTTTTGATGCTGAATCTGAAAAAGTTGTTTTCAGAAGCTGAAAGAAAGAACGAAGCAGAATATTTTGCACATTTTGAAAAAGATGTGGTTTTTGAAGAAAACGACATCCTTCGAGTATTTCGTATTTTTCGATCGTAAGGAAGCATTTACTGAGGCTAAAATGTAGATTTTCGTGATCAGCAGCTCAAGCTCCATCACATGATGTAAAAAAAAGGCAAAAAAAATTTACTTGAAGTTTGACCTGCCCGCACCTTATAAAGAAAGACTGCCATTTCGACAGAATTTACTTTTGCAGAAAAACTTCAAAAGTAAATTTTGTATAGACCAACTTTATGATGAATAATACCGACACTGTGCAATTACATTAGCACTATTTAATAATGACTATATATAACGTACCATAGAATGTTTTTTTTTCGTTCTTCGTATAGTATACATATAGGCTGTTTCAAACTAGCGAACTAATGTTTTTACTATACAATAACGTCATTTTATGTTCATTCTGTTGGTTTACATCTATATCGATATAGGTTGAAGAAAACCTCCTCCCCATGGGGGTATCGACCATGCGCCCATATGCTGCCGTACTTAATGAAAATAACATAAGTGAATGAGCGACTTTTTCATATTAAAAATAAAAGTTTTAACAGCAACGAGGATTGTAACTACACAATGTATAAAGAAAGACTACCATTTCGACAGAATTTACTTTTGTAGAAAAACTTCAAAAGTATATTCTGTCAAAATGGTAGTCTTTCTTTATACATTGTGTTGTTACAATCGTCGCTGCTGTTAAAACTGTTATATTTAATATCAAAAAGTTCCTCAATCACTGATGTCATATTTAAATCAACTCAAAACTCAAAAAAGTTACCTCGGTGATCACAAAATGGTTCGTGAACGAATCGATATGCATTTTAATGACTATTTTTCCATTTCTCACTTGACTAATTGATTATAAAACTGCGCTCTGACACGTGCTCACATTCTCATTGCTTTTTTTCTTCCTTTATCTACACCGTTAGTTATATCTGTTGCATTGCGTTATTTTTATTTTAAAAGATGTCTAATTTAAGCGATGTTATGCCAGGTTCATTAAACATTTGCCAACATAACGGTCAATATCTTCTCGATAAGTCGTCTATTCCTAACTTGACGTGTTTATGCACAAACTGCTTTACAGGTTCTCTTTGCGAAATGGAAAAATACTCGAGTAATCTATGGTATATGGGTATATCAGGCGAAAAACGTTTCAAAAACTATCAACTGATCGAAGCAATAGTTGGTTTCCTACTAGCAATCGTATCTCTTCTCAGTAACTTTCTAGCATTACAAACATTTTTATGTAGTGGAAAGATTCGCATTACAAATTTAGGTGTCTACCTGATATTACATTCATTTTCGTGTTTGATCGTTGGTGTTATTCGTGGAGTGTTTGCATCTGTCACTTTTTTCATTAGTACTGCTAAATTGGGAAACACCTATAATTTATGTCAGTGTGCTGTGATGCGTTTATTTGCATCTTCGTTGATCTTCTGTGTGTTTTGGCTACTATTGTATAAGGCAGTTGAAAGGGTTCTTATTGAATATTCATTTGTCAGTTTGTACGATTCAAGGCGACGTTCTCTCATTTCATGCTTGTGTCTTTATATCATTGTGCCAGTAACAAATGTTTTGGTAACTATTTTTGGTAGGAAAGGCAGTTATTTTTCCGTTGATTTTTGTGAGTTAAACTTTACCTCTGCTGGTTACATTTTCTATTCTATCATCCGTTGGATCAATTATTTGGTTGCGCCAATTGCATCACTCATTTCGTGTCTTGCCATTTTATATCATCTTATCCAGCGGCGGCTGTATTTCACAGATAACAACAGCTCACTAGGTTCCTCAATAAAACTTATCATATTAAATCATCGAGACTTCATTCTTCAGCCACTTGTATTTACACTCTGCGTGATGCCATATTTTGTATTAGGTCATTTTATGACATGTACAAAAGCAAATACCCATACCGTTGGAAAACTGAGAACAATTTTCGTATTACTCTCCGATTCAGCTCTGGCAATTACGTTTTTTACTGCGGTTAGTTCATCAAAATTTTATATGCAAGAATTTTGGAATACATCGTATGTTGGGCAATTCTTACTTTATATAAAAGATAGGGCATGCACTAAAACCAGGAGAAACTTATCCGTATATACACTGTCATCGGATGTTTCCGATACAGTTGTTTAAAACACGTGACTGAGTGATAAATGTTGTATTCTGTCATTTGTAAAAGAACTTTATTATAATGGTTTTTTCAAAAATACATTATTTATTCAGCCTTCATCGACATTCTTTGACCTATTTTATAGGAATATATCCATGACAATATCGTTTATATATGACATTTATCTAAAACAAGTCTTTTTTTTTTATAAATTTGGGAAGTCAAATCAAACGTGTAAACCGTTTCTTCGTGTCAAATTATCTTCTATTGAACAGAAATAAAAACTTCTACTTAATCTAAAACTTTTATTAGAGTATGGATGTGGGTATGGGGTGTGGATGATATGAATACCCACATCCACACCCAATACTTCCCAGCTACTCACATCCACACCCAATACTTCCCAGCTACCCACACTCACACCCCATGTCGTTTGAAGAAATCGATACAGAACAGAGCGCTAGCTCACTCAGTGAAGTGACTTCTTTGGATGATGAGGTTCATTCACACGCCTGAAATGAAATACAATCAGAATCGGATGTAGAATTCCTGGAGGATCATGGACTCGACGAAGAAGTAACTCTTTCTTCCGAAGATAATACAATCGATCCTATCGATTCCTGTGGGCATTTCATCATGAAAGAAATTATTGACCCTATGGTTCGCGAAACTAATCGATATACGAAGGAATATGTGCAAACCCATGAAATTAGCAGACGGCCGAAAATTCTTCAATGGAGGCCAACCACTGATGAAGGGAAGCGCAATTTTTTTGGAATCATTATCGAGATGGGGCTGGTACAAATGCTGAAATTGGACTACTACGGGAGCAACAGTCAGATGTAGGGATCCGAGATCACTCGAAGAGCCATGTTGAGAGACAAACTTGAATTATTTCTCAAGTGTTGGCATTTTTCGAACAACGATGTAAAGCATCTAAACCAAGATAGGCTGTTTAAGTTGAAACCGCTTTTGAATTTACTGAAAGCCAGATTTTTGTCAGTATACATTCCTAGCTCAATTATTACTCTCAACGAAACAATGGTACCATGGCGAGGTAGGGTTTTGTTCAAACAATATATTTCTGGAAAAGTGCACAAATATAATGCAAAGATGTATGGTCTTCTGTGATGCTATCGAACCAGTGTAGCTGACAACTTCTTTACCACTATTTCTCTTGCAAAACGTTTGTTGGAACATGATACGTATCTTATTGGGACATTGAGAACTAATTGTGTCAGATTAGGAAACAAAATTCTTCAGAAAAAGCGCAGGAATGGTGAAATTTACGGACTCCAGCATAAAGACGGCATAAAGTTAATCATGTGAAAAGACAAAACGAGATGCTTTGATGATGTCAAGAAGACCGTCACATTCAGCAACTATGGTGGACACTGGAAACCCAATATTCAAAATGAGCGCATTATGAACCCACAAATTGTACTACATTACAACGAAAGAGAGACAAGGTAGCGATTTAACTGATCAGCTATCAGCATACTATACATATCTCAGGCGGTTAATAACATGGTACCGAAAGGTGGCATATGAATTTATTTTTGGGTCTGCCATAGTTAATAGCTATTTGATATACAAAGAAAACTATGCCGCAAGCGAAGTGATCATTCTGCAGTTTTGCGAAGGTCTTGTGTGGTCTTTACTTCTTGGTGCACCATTGGATAATCTGAAACCTGGTCTGAGACAACAATCAACAAGCCATTCGAAGCGCAAACTAACTGATCACAAGCATGAAGAAAAAGAAGAATTTGCGCGCTGTTCGAAGACGCTGTGCTGGCTGCTACGAGATAATCAGGCAACAACAATCAAGAGAAGCTAGTGCAGTGGTAGTAAAGAGAATCAAGGCGTACTGTTCTGATTGCGAAAAATTTTACTGTCTTCATTGTTTCAATGCGAAGCATTACTCTATGTAATAAATGACTCAGACAATGATGGATGCACGGTGGATATGGGATATGCGTCAGCCACTAGTTATAAAAAGAAAAAAAAATCTGCTTTCTATTATTTTGTTCGTCAAAATATGTCATGAGCTATTAGTGGCTCACATCGCGTCGAATGTGTTAAATATATATATGCGTCTCTGTCGGAATGCAACATTCTCTTTATTAAATTATTTTGTTGGCAGTTTTTTTTTCCAGAAAAAGATTATTTTTCTTTGTTAATTGTGTGATGCAGCAATAACAAAATGTATGATTTAGTTAATGAAATGCTTTTTTTCTCTTGTTCTTCAGAAGTTTTAAGCGATATTACTTAAATTGAATGCAGCTAAATTTCAACAAATAAATGGTAGAAAAAAAGAGTGTTTGCCTGTTTGTAGTTATGCAAAGACTGTGGTAACTAGTAAGATCCTCTTTAATTAATAAATATCTGGAAAAGTTGAAACTTTGATTAGTAGACTGACATCAATATATTATTAGTTTTCACGTTTTCAGGCTGAAAATCTGAAAACACTCAAGCGAAAGTTTTGTCTGAACATTTATAAAACCTTGAAAAACTTTTCTTAAATCCTCAAGAATGTTTTCATTTTCTGAAAGACCTTTTTAGTTAAAAATTATGGTAACAAAAGAGATACAATAGAAGATCCCAACTCCCATGAAAACTTTCTACTCTTGAAAATAATAAAAGAAGTGATGTATTATATTTCAAAACGGAATGGAAATTATTTTAAACTCCAGTATATGTAGGTTTCGCTCACTATGAGAAGATATTTTGACTAACGATCTTGTGTTCAATACTGTGCATGTCAATCTAATTGTTTTTTTTTTTGCTTCAATAAACACTTTCAACATTGTAAAAACCAGACCTTGTAGCGACACTAGTTTCCTACTTTCGACTGAAAATCTTCATATTAAACTTGATATTTGACGATCTGTTCCCATAGGACTACATCTACATGATTGTAACACGTTTTGCGTAATATTCAATCTATTTTCAAGGTTGTTTTTTCAAATGATACTAGAATATTATCCATCGAGAAAGAAAGCTAATGTGTTCATATTATATTTGTTTGAATTATTTATTTTTTCTGAGTTGTTTTATAATCGGTTTTGAGTAGTATTTATCATTTTCAACTTATTGAGGTTTCAAAATAATTAGTTCTATATTGGTAATAGTTATTGATGCCAGATGAACCGTAAAAAGGCGGTTACTTCTCGCGTGTCGTGGGTGTGTGGGTGTTGGTGTGGGTGTGGGTGTGGGTGTGGATGTGGGTGTGGGTGTGAATGTGGGTGTGGGTGTGAATGTGGTGTGGGTGTGGGTGTGGGTGCAGATCTTCTGATTTGATTCACACTCAGCCCACACCCCACACCCACCCACACCCACACCCACATCCACCCACACCCACACTCACCCACACCCACACCCACATCCACATCCACACCCACGCCCACACTTTTTCCTTCTACAGTATATAATTTGTCTTTGCTTACTGTAAAATTATAATCAAGATAATAAATTGTATATCATATATGGCGTTTAAGTACAGATTATGAAACATAAATTTAATTAATTAGTAGAAATTTGATTTGATAAGAATCAAGTATAATGCAAGGATAGACGACCCCAGGATAAGGTATTTCGATCATCTAATTTCACCACTACTTTCTCTCACAAAATTTAATCTACTCCAATTTATTCTATTGTACACTAAAAAAACTAATGTATCAGGTCAACTTCTTTTACCAGTTTTTTGTATAGGATCCAAGGTATTGTTTCAGTGCATACAACAGAATAGAGATTTTAGATTTCGACACCATTTTTCAGTGTGTGAGCAATTGCAGATCAACACAAATATCCATTAAAACAACAGTTATTTTGTGAGTGTTGTTACTTTCCTTTTCTTTCACATATTTTCCTTCTATCTGCCGTTGAATTGATCACAGAACAACTAGAGATAAAAGATACTAGGTGAAAAATATTCAAGAGATTGCATAAGTATACAGTAAAACCTCTCCAATGTTAGCACGATCAGGACTGATGAGAAGTACTCAGTTTACGGAGATGCTCATGCTTGGAAGATTTTCAGTTGCTTTTTTACAAATGATAAGTGTTCACTTGCAATCGCTTTTCGACTGCATAAAGTGATCTTTTTCATCTCTTCACCAGTTTTGAACAGGACATGGACGTGGAAGAAGAGAAAACTCACGCACACGCCCAGAAACCATTGTTGCTGTCTAATAATGCTTTGTTTGTCTTTTCAATACGTACGATTAATTCATCGCTTTGCATATGTTCCATGATTGTTTATCATAACATAATACACGTAACATCATTTTTTTCTATTGTTCTGTAGGTTAGTGATAGAACATATGTTACTCACATGATAGAGATCATCATTACTCATGACACCAGAAATAATCGCTCACTGCTCATTAGAGGGAAGTGCTCATTATGAAAAAGTGCTTGCATAGAGAGATTATACTGAATTACTTTTTGAGCAATATAGGAAAAAAGAAATCAAATTAACGAACGCTATATTCATTATTGCAATTAGTAAGAAAGCAACAAACATCATTTCTATTTTTTCTGGAAAGCATTCACTGTAGTGTCACCGTAGATTCCTGATGTTTTAACTTACCTCATTGGCTATAAACTTGATGACTAAAACTGCATTCTCGCATTTGTCTATCAAACTCGACACTTTGAGACACTTCACACTAGCGGGTGACAGCTTATAAAGTGGCTGGTTTTTTGGTGAACTCTGTGCGTGCTCATTGCCTTAACTGTCGCCATCATCGTTCCATGGGTGTGAGTGTGGGTGTATGTTCGCTTCACTCACACCCACACATATTCTGGATTTTCCGTTATGGTAAGTAGAGCTCGATCAATTTTACAAAAAAACGAAAAATCTTAAATATTCATAAGCCAACTGTAGGAGCCCTCAGTATTAAGTATGTCATTCTCTACTTTCAAGATGTTCTTGAATGTTTATGTGTTTAACAGATAGCCCATGAATAATATAGCCTGCGTAAAATGTTCATATCATCCGGTTATCACAAAAAATATTGAACCCAAAGAGTAATTCTCAATAGTAAAAATTGTCTAATAAATACCAATCGTATGGGCTTCTTATCATTGCACTATTTTTCTTCAACTGAACTGTAACAATATATTCTAATGATTTCGTTCATTCATTAGCATACTTTTTAAATCGTATCATTGTATCTGTTCAAATGAGAGTTCCTTAATCTTTACAAATATTCTTCATCTAACTAGAAAGTTCAATTCGATTGATGTCACTCAAGTAACTATATACAAGATTTTTGTTTCAGTTCGATTAAAATTTGTCATTGTTTCGCAGACTAATTTCTTTGCATCACAATGGTATCTTCTACGATGTTCCTGTTGTTATTTATATTATTTATTATAATAGCAGCAGCTATCATAGTTCCGGTCGCTTGCGTGGTGGGCGAAAAACTAAACAAGCTGCACTATCAGGTACGATCTTATTTAGTGCGTAATGAAGATTCAGTTTGACAGATATCCCATATGCATAAGCAACACAAGGAGGCACTTCAATCACTTCAACAATAGAAACCGATAACTAAAACGCTTGTGAGAAGTAAGCAACGCACTAATTTCACTGTTTCTAACATTTTTATACTTTGAGAATATAAACATGTTAATATTGTTTTGCTGCAAGAAGATCCTTAATTGGCAAACCTTTCGTCAAAAAAAAGGAAATTTTTCGATTTTAGTTTTTCCTTCGTTCATAGCTCCTTATATCTGCTCTGAGGAAATAACGCAAAAGTATGCGATCCAACTGTAGAGACTCTTTAACAGACAGATTACTCGTACTTTATTTGTGATATAGAACATTTTCTACTTATGAGGAAAGGTTTCCAACTGATTCGGGCCGTTTTCAACGATATTTCGTTTATATGTTGCAGACAGTATTCTAAGAAAAATCCTACGAGGATTTGAACTGGCAGGGAATTCTTCGACAATTATAATCATTTTACTGGTCTTTTCATCTAGCGCAAGGTATATGAGTCAGTTCACGTAAGCCATAACCGACTCATACAGAAGTTGCTTAGTCGAAATCGTCAGATTTTGCTAAAATTAGAATATTTTGTAGAGAGAAGAGTTTTAAGAATTTTAATGCAAACCGTTTGAAAAAATGTTGCTCTCCGCTCTCGAAAAATTTACATTTTTCGAAGTACACTATCACCAAAAAAAGCACATGTTTTGTGTTTTGTTTTTGTAACATTCGTAGCTCACAAAAAATATATCTATTTAGCTTTCAATTTTACTTTGCAGATGTCTCAAATTGATGTACCTATCATCAAAAACTGAGTTGAAATCAGTGAACTATTGATGAGTGGAGGGGTATGGGTTTCTGCTCTTCATCGACACCCACCCATACCCATACTCACACATAAACTCCTCAACTCACTTTTTGATAATAGATACATCAATTTGAGATATATTCACAGTAAAATTCCACGTCAAATAGATATATTTTTTCTGAGATATGAGTGCCACAAAAAAAATGCTGTTTTGGTGATAGTGTCCTACGAAAAATTTAAATATTTCGAGAGCGGAAAGCAACATCTTTTCAAACGGCTTGAGTCAAAATTTCTTAAAACTCTTCTCTCTACCAGATATCCTAACTTGATCAAAATCTGATGACTTCAACTAAGCAGCTTTTGTGGAAATCGGCCGTCGCTTCTGTGGACTGACTCATATATCTTGTGCTAGATGAAAAAAAAATCAGTAAAATGATCATAATTATCGAAAGATACCCTATCAGTATAAACCCCTGTAAGATTTTTCTTAGAATAGTGTCGCTAACATATTGACGAAATATTGCTGAAAACGGCGTAGATCAGTTGAGGATCTTACCTCATCAGAACACGTTAAAAATCTATGATATTTGTTCTGACGATACTTGCTCTCACACAATACATTACTAAAGTTCTTGTGAATCAGAAATTTAATTTCAATTATATTAAATTAAATCTAGATATGTGCATCAACCTCTTGCAGCAGATTAAGGTCTATAATCACTACAGTCTCATGTCATTTTGATCTTTTCAGACCAGTAGCTTTCCATCTTTAAAATGATGTATACATATCATTTTCTTTCTATTAATTTCTTTGTTTTAATTTTATAGATGCCTCAACAAGTACAACAATGAATACGACTGTCGAGATAGTAAGCACGACTAACACAAGTGGTTTTACAATACCAAATATAGTTCTCTCATATTTATTCTAGTCAATTAAGGTGTGGATGTTAACTGTTTCTGTTCCCGTTGGTTCTACTTTCAGCCACAAGCACACCATCCACACACCTTATAGGGAAAAGAGTTCCCATAATCATAGAGCCTAATTAATGCTATGTGTATTCACAATGGTCGAACATAAAGAGATCTTTCTAAAATGGAAACATATTCAGTAAACTCATGTTGTGCATTAATTAAAAGAATTCTTTGTTTTCGCATCTTCTTTCTAGCAGTTCAAAGACGAATTTGTCAAAAAAGAGCACATTCATAATTAAGTAAATCACATCTTCGAATATGGACGTCAGTGCGTGTTCTATGAGGTATAACTCCAGACTTTGAGAAAACATCTTCGCTACAAATCAATTCTTCCTTATATAATCAGATCACAAGATATGCGCCTAACTTAAATAAATTTCAGAAAGAAAAATCTACTTTTCTTTTTCACAGATATTTAGCTGCATGTTCAAAAATTTCATGAGAAACATTTACATGAATAACGCTTACATAGTTCAAGCAATATAGATAATTTTTTTGATAACATCATAGTATACTTTTTGAAGTTTTTTTCTGTATATTTTCATATTAATGTGTATGCATGTAAGGATTAGAATACAAAAAGTTTTGTTAAAAGTCAAATTTAAGTTTGGTGACTCAGTCATGTTCGAACAATGTTATTATACTTTATATTGATAAAAAAGAGTTAGATTTACTTGATTTGAATAGAATCTGTATTCATTTTGTTTCAAAAAATCACAAAAAATTGTTTTTGGTGATAAATAGTTTTATTTCTTTTTAGCCTCTTCCTTAGTTTTTTTTTACAGCAGTATTTCTTTGTTATTTCTTTAGTTCCTGATTTCGTTCGAAATAATAAAACATTAGACACTTAGAATCTAGCAAGAAAACCTGTAGTATCTATCATTATAAATAAATAAAGAAAAGAACGTTTCCACCCGTTCTCATGACTTCTTTGCCTGAAACGTTGAGTCTATCCTAGACGAAGATTGTTCGACTGCCACTGTACAGTAGAAGTATTTTTAAACGCTTTTCCGAAACCACTGTAGTAGTAAATGAGCAACAACTTTCAAAAACTACAAAAGAGATAATCGATGAAGTTTGTATGGTGCCTTATTTGAATTTCCGAAAGCTGTTTCCACTTTCTCTTGACGCAGGCATAGGAGGTATGGGAGGTGATGAGACAAAGTTGAATTCAACTCTTCAATAACCCTAAGAATATTAACTGGGGGGATAAGTACTGTTCCCCCGCCTAACTGACCTTTTCTATCAGCGTCGCAGCGTGGTGGCGCAGAGTGCTCTTTGAAGAAGCGCGACCCATGCACGTCTCTGTGTACGCAGTAATCGAAGTGTGTCATGTTTACATTATCTCCTACACTTCCATCAAGAGAAAATGGAAACTGCTTTCGAAAACTCATATGAATTTCCTGGAAATTCACATAAAGCACGTAATCGAAACTTTAGAAGCCATCCACAGAGCATTATCATATTTCAAAAAAGATAAAGTTGTCTTCTTTTTAGAGATGCGCAAATACAAATACAATTTCTACTCTGAAAACAATATGATCCCCAGAAACTTAGAATTGCAGGATTAGAATTTTCATGTATTATCATGCAGTGCCATATGCTGTCATGTAGTCTCATGTGAATTAAATGTGAGATCTTTCTTTCTGAAACTTCATTTAACCACTAATATCACAGACATAGGCAGCACTTGAGGTATCCGTCTGCTGACTAGATGTAACAGCAGAATAAAGATATCTATACACATATGGAACATTGTCCGCAAGAAGAGATGCTATGAAATCGCATCGACGTCAAAACCCACACATTAGACGACAGAACATAGTCTCAAATTCTACGTTTTTTGACTCAGTACAAGACGGTACTTGCATCATAGCTCATCCGAAGCATAAGTAGCGATTTGTGTGAGTCAAGTATTTCAGAGTGTGGTAAAACGCACCTTTTATTTAACGGTATCCGTGTGTATAACACACATCCGAATGTATTAATATTGGCTTCTGTACTTTGATAGATGTAGTGGATATGACAAATTTTGGAATTGTAAGCTTTTGCGGGTCATATTCTCCTCAGAGTGCAACTTGTACTGATATGCACGCAGTGCTCATTTTTTTGTGCTTTTGCCTTCAATATGAATGTTCCTGTTCACTAGCATATTTTAACAAAAAACTGTCATCCAATGAGTATTAGAAACTTATAACTTTTATATAAGCTTTGATTGTTCTTTGTTTTAGCAACAATCATGTCACTATCCGGACAATCGAAGTTTTCATCAATTTTGACTAACTATAGTCAAGTTTTTTTGTCATAGAAGCACTTATCCAGAGTCCATATTTTTCTATCAAGCCATTCTATTGAATGTTTCCATGGTCGGAAATGATAATTTTAAATGTAATAGTAGCATGGATACATATGGCTATCTATATAATAATACTTTTAATCCTGTTTATCCAGCTGAAAATGTCTCAGCAAAAGATGATGATAACGGTGGCTATGGACAATTCATGTTCTCAATTTTTCTTCAGACAATGAAACAATACTTTCTGGTTGTAACAACATTTTATCAACATATAGCAGAACCATTTTCAATCACTGTAACTGGTTTGACATCACTTTATTTTTCTCCATTTAATGCATCAAGTAAGGACACAAAGTATTTGGGAGAACTTCTCTAATCAAACAAAATAATTATTGTAAGATTAATCTTTACAATTGTCGAGACTATTGAATGTTTTACATAGAGTAATTTAGTAAAATTAAGGTTCAAATATAACAGCTTCTTTTCAGTTCGTTAACTGCTAAAACTTATTTATTGTTCACAATTAGTCTTAATGACATTTGTTGATTCAAAGTACCTGGAAAATAACACGTTGACTCGCCTTTATTTCTATTCAATGATTAAAATTTAAATGCCTTATAAAAATCATTTTTAATTTTTTTCTTACAAGTCGAAATTCTATAACGAGTTGAAATTTTTCTTTCACATAAAGTTGAACACTTCAGACTCTGTACATAATACAAAAAACTCTGCTCTCTCTTATCCAATGAATTACGACCAGCTTAGTATATAAACCAGTGAGGATAATCATCATTAATAGATCAGAAAAACAAATTCGAAACTCTGCTTGTCATGTTTCGCTTATATTTCAATAATCAATATATCGTATTCTAGTCGTTCTATATTTCCTGCATGTTTCAAATCATTCGTATAATGTCCTATTTTACAAGAACTTTTCCTATTTGTTTTCGAAAAAAAGAAGATTCTGATAAAATGTGTCACGCACATGATGCTACTGAGAAAATTAAAACTAAAGCAAAAAAGCTTTGATGCCTGCTTTTATACTGTATCACCTTCTGAGATACATGACAAATACCATAGCAATGACATCTGAGTAACGTGGTCTGTCTTTCAGTCGCGGAGCTTGAGAATAATTGAGCAATGCTTATTCGTTATACTTCTTTCACAATCATTGTGATATATTAGGATTAAAATCTTTCACCATTGAGACATGTTAATAACAGGTGGTAACCAATAAGTCGAAACATATGTTGATGAATACGCTCTTGTACAATGATAGTAGCTCCATTATTTTTCACGCTTTAATCGTGCTGGAATTGCACAAACAGCTTTCTCTACTAAGTAGTAAGAGTTTCAATTCTATACTTTGGCATGTGCCAAATACTATAATAACACTGACTTGACAGAGTTTATATTGTAAAAAAACAAAAAAAAAAACTACGATATTTTTTAACTCTTTAATCAGTTTCGTTTCGTTTATAATAATGTGAACAGATATATGTGTAACACTTGAACAATAAATCGAGGCCAATTCTTTTTTTGTATCTTCAAAAAAGTACTTTGTCAGATCATTGTTTTCGATAATTAAACGGTATTTCTTATTCATTGTATTGGATACCATGCAGGAAATCATAGTTCATAAATTGGAGCATTATCACAGACTTCATCAGATCCTTCAAGATGTCTCTTAGTGGAAATCAATGTTCTATATATTTCCTATTTAATTATAGAAAACTCTATATAAATGGTACTTTTGAATTCCTATATATTCTCACAGAGTACCGATACCAATCCAGACTAATCTTATCATGCTATTTTTCTCGGAATAGGTATTGTACGCAATATACTGTCGCAATAGTCGTCATCGTTGACTAACACTGATCAAATGTTTTGTCTTGAAGGCAATTAATTGTTCAGCATCAAGTTACTATTTTCAAGCCATGCGATTGAATGCTTCTATTAGTGGAAGCTATGCTATTTTATGTAATAGTAGCATGGATACATATGGTTTTATATATAGAATAATTCCTATTAATGTGTACCTCCAACTGCTAACGTCCTAGTAAAAGATAATGACAGCGGTCGTAATATGTAATTCATGTTCTCAATTATGCTTCGAACTCTGACACGATACATTTTGGTTGCAACAACATCTCTGCAAAATGTAATGGGACCATCTTTCATCACTGCAATTGGTTTGATATCGCTTGATTTTTCTCCAATTAATGCATCATGTAAGCACTCAATCGATTTTAGACGACTTCTTTAAACAAACAAAATAATTTTCTGAAAATGAATCTATACAGTTATAGAGACTACCGAATGCTTTACATTCGAATAATTCAGTTAAATTGAAATAGAAGTGTTCGTCAATATGTAAAATTCCCATTAAGAAATTCATTACTAATTATGAAGAATCATATTTTGAAAATTTCAAACATGTGTAACACTTTGTCCAATTAAATTCAACTTTTCAGTCTCACACTACTATCTATATTTAGAACTGTTGAAGGAATAAATCAACTTACATAATTCTTCTTCGTTTCCTCGAAATGAAAACTCTGTTGATTCAATGTTTCTGATAATAAAGCGCGATTCTACTATATCTGATAGCAACATAGATAATTTTGGATATATTTACGAGTACAGTTTCAATTCTTCTACTCCATCTGCCAATTTGATGGCATCAAATGACGATGACGCTGGTAATCATCAATTCAGTTTCAACATTTTCATTGATACTGTAGCACAGTACATTTTGGTTGTAACAACATATGATTCAAATGTAGTAGGATCATTTTCAATCATTGTAGCTGGTCCAGAATCTATTAGATTAACTTCTGGATAGATATAGTGACACCGACTGGAAACTTCAATTCGCGTTTATCAACTTTTTACTTAAATCATATCAAAATTCTTGTGCATTTGCTTACGCATTTCGCTTCACAATAAATATTAACTGAAATGAAGTGTTTCTACCATGATTCTTTGTATTGTGATATTTCGATAGTCAATTACTCTGACAGTATTATTAAAATGATGACTTATTCTCATTATTGTCTTTGACTCGACAATCACAGTATACAGTAAGATCACAAAAAAATATAAAATGACGACATAACCTTATTCACAATTGTGTTCATTTCTTAAGAAAGCCTGAAAAGATCTTGAGGATCATAAATCTGCAGGATCCTAGCAAATTTTCTTCTAAACTGTGTTTTGGATCTTAGTAACTCCTGTTTTCAGAATATGTCATGGTGAAACACGCTCCTCTTCAGAATTTTTTCAAACTACTGCTCAGTTTTCTTTTTATCAACAAAGAATTTGGGATCGTTGTAGAACTCATTCTAGATCTTATTTAAGATCTTCATAGAAATAATGAAAAGAATTATACTAAGACTCAATTAAGTTTTTATCAGTATATGAGAGTGTGTTGCTGTTCTCGAGTTACGATATTCAAAGTGACTGTGAATACCATCTATTATAACCGCGTTTTAATTTCAGTGAATTTGTCGCTAATATTACTGCTAATCTACATTATCGATGGATTGTCTGCAGACGAAATCTCAAACGTTAAGCTCTCATAGGTACTGAGATCTGACGAGACAGAAAGTTTTAGCTAGTAGTGCATATATATATATATATACATATATAAATTAAATATATTATCCTCCTCTCTTTAATATAAAACTGTTAAATATAGATGCTACATTATTGAAGAGATGCTGTGGGATCAGCTAATATTGATAGAGAAATGGTTGACACTATGTCGTCAATGTCATAGGAAAAAAAAAGAGCTATTGATCAATATATGAGTGTTAATAATAAAAACATCAATGAAAACATATTTAAAAAAGCATTAAGAAAGATCATATTCTTTAATGAATTATTGTTTTTCTTAATAAAATTTCGCAAAAATCAGCTTTAGCAACACGATAAAAAAGAACTCACAAATCTTTGCAACATTGATAAATAATATTACAATACAATATTATTCCTAATCTATCATTTGATATATGAAAATAGTTTAAGTAGATACATAGATATATAGATATATATATAGTACGGTTACCAAGTGTTTAATCGCTTTTTAGCCAAAACTTAGTGGATTATAGGTAATCGACCACGTTGATTCTGAATTCCAACATGATTTTTATCCCTAAGCCTTCAAAGATCTAGTTTTCTATCGCGGAAAACGTTTTTAAGTCAAAATTGTTTTTTTTTGATCTGTCGAGTTTATAGAGCGTCTCAGAGAGAATTAGAGAAGTAAAAACTTTCAACTCTTATTGTGTCTCACGCTTTTCTTTCAACACAAATGTTATTCAATTCATTTTCAGATTTTTCATTCAACTTTTGATCTATTTTAAGCCATATTATTATAACCTATTCTTTCATTCTTTGAATACAATTAGTTGATGATTACCAGATAAGGAATTGTTTTCTTATTATTTCGCTTGAGGGTATGGATAGAATAGAGTCATTGACCTCACCTACACTATCTTTAATCTCAAAAAAAAAACTTGTAGTAAAATAAAGCACTTGTGACGGTTTTTTCGTTATCGAACTTCAACAGATCAAAAATCAGAGCTCAATTATACTGTAATGAGTCGTGGATATCAGAGTTGTTCCTATCAAAAGTTACTTCAAAAATAGCCATCTTTCTATTGTTTTGAAATAGATAATAGACGGATCAAAAAAAAAAAAATTGTTATCACTATTCAAAATTGTTTTTCGAGAGAACCGGGTCTTCGAATACCTAGCACCCAAGAAGATGTCAATAATCGGAAGCTGCGTGGTCAATTACATCTAATTCACTGGGTTTAGGCTACAAAAGCGATCGAATAATTGTAGACTTTCCCTTACCAGCTTCTCCTAAGAAGTTTTACACTCCCTTTGAAAACATTATCTGAGGATTTCCGCTCTATCTACAGATATGGTCTTGTCTATTTATGCTATCCCTATCTGTGCAGTGTTAATTTTTGTTTATGACGTACTAATATTTAACGCCATCTATTTTGAAAAGTATCATACTCCTATATTTTTCTTTGAATATTTCAGCAGACTATTCCATTCTTATTCATACATTAAATTGTATCTGTCGTTATATTTTTCTGGAAATTCAACGAAGGTATGAATTATTTTTCAATGGTATATCATCCACCGCAATCACATTTCCATGTTTTAGAGTTTTATAATCACCAAGATGGAATGTTAATGTTTTTTTTCTATGAATACGTCAAAAACATAAATTTTATTAAACGAAATTATTCTTTTTTTTTGAGAATAATATATATTTATATCTATTCGTATTTTGTGTTTTAACAAAACAATGTCACCTAAGAAAAAACAACACGTAAATAGAACAGGTGTATATTTTTTGGCTGATGAACATCGGAAACTTTATCCGGCTTATTCACGAATGTCAATTCATGATTTGATTATACTTTTATTACCACGTTGGCGTTCAATGACACTTGTTCAAAGAAAACCTTATGAAGAGTAGGTTTTTTTTATTAAGTTTTAAAAACATAAATAAAAATTAGCAATTTTTGACTTATTTATTTTTCATAGTTTAGCTAAACAATATAAACGTACACGTATGTTAAATAATGAAAATGTTATAACACCTGTTATACCATCGAGTGAAGAAGTATCATTTATTGAAAAAAATATTAATGAAAATAAATTTTTGGATTCATATTTTTCTATTGATCTTATTGATATATTTAAAAGAAATTTATTTTTTGTAACATTTCAAATTTTTTGTCGAACTGATGATGAAGATGGTGGTGATTATTATCCAGCTGAAATAGCTATTATGAAATATTCATTTATTGAAAGTATTAAACAAGAATATTTTACAATAATTAAACCAGAAAAATTTCCTGTTGGTTATACTGGTACAGCTATTGATTTATCACGTGAAACACATCAAATTCCACCATTTGATTTTGTTGGTGCTAATGGAGATTATAAACGAATATGGCAAGAAGTTAAACGAGTTATTGGTGGTTAGTAAAATATACAAACATTTTTTCATAGGTGGATATGCTTTAAAAGAAAAATATATTCTTATATGATATTTAACGAAAGTCTTATTGATAATTTATAGTTAGTATAGCGGATAAAAGCTGAGTTTCAATTGGAGATCTCAATATCTTTTATGCATTTTTTTTTTTTTTGAGATTTAGGAAGAAAACTTGTTCAATCATAGAATAAAATGATGCTACTATGTTAACCGAATCGAGATTGAGAAAGTTTTTTATTAGTTTAAGAAATGAAAATTTGAATTTTGACAATCATGTTTTTCTTTGATCGTATAGAAACACTTTGAATTCTTCTGATGCAATCGATTTAGTAAGTCATTTAGAATTGTATATGTAACTTTGTAAATTAGAATGTCTTTCGATAATTTATTCGTCAGTACTCTTTTATCGTTAATAAATGAACTCGAGAATCGAGTAAAAAGAGTTCTTTTTTTTTTCAATATTAATTTAGTCGCGAAGTTCTATTAAGAATATCATCAGTCTAATAGTTGAATTTCTAATTCAATCAGCATTATACAGTATTTCCTAGAAAATTAATTAGACATACACGGTTTTACTCTATATCGACTTATTAAAAGTGAAAGTAGTATTAATGAAATTTTTCTTGATTAGATTCAATTGTTAATTCATCTATCAATGAACCAATTATAGTATTTTGTAATGCATTTGAACGTGATCAAACAACTTATCTTCTTAATTGGCTTGTGTCCAAAGACAATATTGATGAAGAACAATCGGCAAGACCTTCATTTCGTGTTTGTTCATTTGAAGCTTTAGTTGCTGCAATACTTCGTCGTATTGGTATTGGTGATTTTGCTCATCAAAGCGTTCGAGAACAATTACGTCGACCTGTTTATACAATACAAGTTAAAGAACGATGTATTTATCATCATTCATTAGCTATACAATATTGTTGTCGTGCTATTAATCATGGTTTTAGTCTTTTTCTTGATGGATTTGTTCGACAACGTTTTATGAAATCATTATCTGAACATGTTCAAAATGAAATAACAGATAAAAATTTAAGAAAATTATCACCAATAAATAGTTTTATGTATGATATTAAATCCATAAGTAATGAATCAACATCATCAGTTATTGATTCAATTAGTACGACATATATTGAAAAACATAAAAATTTACGTGTTTTAACACAACCAAATAAAGTAAAAGAAAAATTATTTAGGTTTGATTTTTTTAATTTCTATATTTTAGACAAATGAATTAGATAGAATTAAATTAGGAACAGTAGGTTCAAATGTTTTTATACAATCATCATCAACAAATCTTTCTTCTTCAACGGATCAAAAACTAAATAATTCACCAATGAAGAATAAAGTAAATGATTTTTTTTGTTCGCTTAACATATTATCGTTGTTAGCGCAATCTTTGCGAGAATGAAATATGTAGCTGCTCTTGCTAATCACTGGAAGACTGTTTTATTCTATCTATTTTGGAACATTATTGCATCATCATTTTACATTAGTCCGACAGAAATGAAAATAAGAAATAACATCTGTAATAGTCTGTGATGCTTGAAAATTTAGGATAAGAAAGAATTAGTTTTTGTATGTCATTTAGATCAGCTATGATCGGAACTAATATTGTATGAAAATTATCTATTATGTATAAGCATATTTTTAGTCTATTTACATTGTGGAACTTCTTTATTCAAAAAAAACAAATCATTTGATGGATTTGACTGACGAATAATGTTTTGTGTTATTTCTTTAGTTATCAAAATTACGAGTAGCACCTTCAATTGAAATTGATTGTCGTTGGCCAATATCTTCATCATATAAAAATAATACTGATGATGAAGATCAATTTATAATGATAGGTCGTGGTATAAGAAAAACAGTCAAATATTCATCTACAATAAATAGTAATGATTCAGATAGTTATGTTTTTATTAATAGTACTGGTCGTGGTCATCGTACTAGTCTCATACCTCCGATGCCAGGACTTTCCAATTTAATGCCATTATATGATAAGTAAAACATTTAAAATGTATAAAAAAATCTCATGTGATATATTATTTTTGAAATTATACTTAACTTACTTTGTCTTTGTTTTTTTCATCTGTTTAGTATTCTCATATATATTCTATATTTTTTTTTTGTTTGTTTTGTGTATGTATGTTAGTTACGATTTGTTTTTTTGTAATTATAAGTCTGTTTTTCATGTGTAAATTTGCATTGATCAAAACGATTGAAGAATTCTTTGTTTTTTTTTTTTTTTCTTTCTTTGATTTTGAACAAGAAAAAAAATTGATAAATAACGAGAATTTATTTTTTTTATTTGATAATCTTTAGCAAGTTATATGCATTTAACGATTTATCTCTTTTTTTTTTTCATATAGAAGAGATATTTTTCTACTTTCAAGATTTTCGATTAATAGATGCCACGACCAAATCGATCACCATTATTTTTTTATGCTCGTGAATATCAACGTCGTCATGGTCAACGAATGAATATAAATGAAGCAATAGCTGCATGTTATGATGATTGGAAAGCTTTATCCGAAGAAGAAAAACAACCATATAAAATTCAATATGAAGAATGGCGTATACAATATCGAATAAATCCTGAATCACCACATATAATAAATCAACATGTCAAAAATAAAAAACAAATTCTCCATGAACGTGATATACCATGTGAAGAATTAAAAATTCATTATGATCGTTTTAGTATAGAAAGAAATTTTTTAACATGTAAATATTTACCACTTGATATAAGTGAATTATTATCAATGCCAATATATATAATTAATTTTCAAATATTTTGTAAAGTTGATGAAGAAGATGGAGGACAATTTATTCCAGCTGAAATGTGTATTCTACGTGTAAGAAAAATCTATTTATTTTATTTTTAATTATTAATTTTATATTTGTTTTTAAATAGTATACATTAAATGAAGGTGTAATAATTTATAAACAAAGATTTTTAAAACCGGATAAAATTCCATCAGGTTATATGTCATCATGTTTAGAACATTTAAAAGAAACACATCAAATTCCATTAAAAGATTTTACTGAAGCAACAGATAATTATCAACAAATTTATTATGAATTAAAATCATTTCTTCTATCAACAACAACAAACAATAAAACAAATCATATTTCGAATAATGATGATGATGATGATGATCGAACACGACGACGATATCTTCGATTAACTCAACCATGTGTCTTTTTTCCTGCTTTAGAATATGAACAAACTTCTACTTTACTCGATTGGTTACAAGAAAAAGCTGAAGGTTATTATAAAATAAAATATAACAAACAGAATTTTTTTTTTCTTCTTTTTCTTTTCTATATAGGAATAAAACCAACAAAAGATACACGTGTTGCTAATTTAGCAAGTATTGAATCATTAATTATTATTTTAGCTAAATTAAAAAACTATTGTGTATCACGTGATGATATACAAAAAACATTTGCAAATGCAGCGTATTCATTTATGATTGAAGAACGTTGTCCATATCATTATCAAATAGGTACAAATCATTGTTCTGTAGCACGATGTCATGCAGCAGCAAAACTTATATCTGCTTATTTAAATCAATTATATGTACCGGAAAGACTAACATCAACAACAGGAAGACATTCTCAAAATTCGTTTGTAAACAAAACAAATCAATCATCAATCAATTCAATGAATACTATGCCAAATCGAGTAGAACAATCGGTAGCACCTAGGTATGATAAGTACTTATTACAGAGAGGAAAGTGCATGTTTGGAATTAGAATAGAAATTAAGATGATAGTTATGAATGAGAGTTATACTATTGTAATTCGATTTTTTTTCATAAAACTTGACTATGAGATTTTCGAGTTGAGGAATCCGAATCTCTAATGAGTGTTTTCGATCAGAGGAAGCTTATTTCCTACAATTGACTCATGTTTTCATAGCATTCAGCTATTTGTTTGAAACAAGTTTCCTCGGACTGGAAAAATCGAACTCAAGAATTTTGAAAAACTGCTTAGAAATTCGAATTCTTTGACCTCAGAAACATATAGTCAACTTTATAAATTTATATCAAAGTCAAAAGTATTCTTGCAGGAATATTTCTCAATCTTTTCTGTTACTGAAGGCGACCACATTCATAACAACTAATAATCAATCCGGTGCCTATCGGATTTCATTAGAAATTCATGTTTCTAGTATGTTTTCGAAAAAAAAAACAGATGAACTTAGTTCGTTCTCAAATGTGACACAGATCGTTGTTTTTTTTACATTTGAAGGTTTTAGCCATCGAATAAGTCATTGGAGGTCAGTTCTGTCTTGTTGACGATATTTTTAGAATCTCTTATGTTCGTTTATTATCGATCAAGGCAATACTATTCGCGTAGCTACGTGTATGGATGTTTTCGAAATTTAAAAATAATGAATACCACATAATAAATGGTCTAGTTTTATTTTCACCTCTGCAAGGGATAGGATACTTGTTTTTAACTTTTCGATTTATGATATATTTGAACAGAGAGCTTAATTCTCTATAAAACTAGTAATTCTGTTATTCACAAATATTTTTCACAATAATGCGCACTTAAAGAGATTAACACCTACTAATGTATCCAACAGAAAATTTTTGTTTGTGTGAATACTATATACCAAAACGTAGAAAAATTCGTATACTATATGTAATCATGAGAATAAGAGATTTCAACTAGAGTACTGCAACCCGGTCGGGTACCCGAAACCGAACCGAACCGGACCATGGGTTCGGGTAAAATTTTTCGGGTCGGTTCGGGCGTCGGGTTAAAAAAGAAATTTCGGTTCGGGTCCAAGNGCTGAAATTTCGAGTGTAATTGCTAAATATTTCATCAAACTTTGAAAAACTGCCAAAGATTGCTGAAAATTCCACAAAAGTCAAAACAATAACAGGAAACACAAGAAAACTTTCTGAAACTTTCATTAAATTTCATGAAATAACGAAAATCTGCTGAAAATGTTGTAAAATTCGTGAATTTCATCGAAATTCAAAGTAAAAATCCCGAGAATTCTCGAAGTGAAGGAATGGCGATTTCACTATGTTTCATTGCACAAAAACGAAATCGATAGATACTTTCTAGTGCACAGATTATCTCTCAGAGGCCTCAGTGGTTTTTAACTTGAATGAAAGTTTTGTCCTGTTTTTATTAGTCGTAAACTTAAGAGCTCTGAATCTAGTTTAGATTTGAACAAACACTCTTGGTAGACGGGCATTCATTATCGAACCAATAGCCATAATATTTCCCTTAGATTCTTTCTAATCAAGATAGAGCGCAAATTATCGACATCGACCGAGATCATCTTTCTAGTTAAAACATAACTTTAGAAAGGACTTCAAGACTAAAACCCCTCTATTGCTTACCGCAATGTAAAGAGATTCGTAACTGAAGTGTCGTATTGTGTTTCCTACTATGCAACCTAATTTCAGTAAAAATATCATATTCTTGCTCACTGCGATGAATTCTATGAGATCAAGCACAATACTTTTGAATCAAAGATAAAACTTTATTTCGATCTCAACGGGATGTCTCATCCGAACAAATTCTCAAGTCACACTTGCCAGTTATGACCTAACAGAGCTCTCAAAAAAAAATGTCTAGATACATGCGCAAGTATTACTTGATCCGCTTTTCGTTAAATGAAAAGACACCTGTAGTCGTCACTTTGTCTTTATGTTCTTTCAACTGTTGTGAATTGGCAAAACAATCGCATGAAGAACGAGAACAAAGCATGAAATTTCAGTACATTCACACCAACCACTCGAATGCCAGGAAAAATTCGAAAAATTTCCACCAAATCTAGAAAACTCAAGAGAATTACAAGAGACTGTTGATGATCATCGTCAACTCTACGAAAATGAGGGTCGTTACAGAAAATGCAAGACAGCCCAAGAACTTTTAGAAAACTTGAACTTTAGAAAACTCCGAGACACTTGCAAAGAGATTCAATGAGAATGAGGGAAAACCCGACAAATAAAAAAGAGCAAGAGTATGCCAGCAAATTCCTAGAAACTTCCGAGATACTTTCAGCAAACGGCTTTCAATGCGCAATAAATAAGGAAGAGTTACAATGAATTCACACAATTACTAGAAATCCTGTGCAACCCGATGAAAATTCAAACGAATATAGATTATTAAATGTTTTCAAAGCTGAAGAAAATTATTTCTGTTGGACCTCTGGAAGCTCGAGTAAAACTTAGGCAAGTTCTGTAATTTTAAAAAACGAATTGCGCACATGTTGGGAAATCGCAGTGGAAATGCATGAGATACCATAAAATTCTGCAAGATTCACATAGAACTCTCCAGATTAGGAACAATTTTGAAAAATCTTTTAAAACCTCCGAGTAGTTCAGAAAATGTTACGAAAATCATTGCTAAGTGACAATGGCCGTATAGTTGATAAAAAAACAGAGAGGTTGACCAAGATTGGAGAAAATTCTGTGCAATTGCAGGAAGTTCGGCAGAAGTCTCTTGAATATCGAAGTAAATGTTGAGTATTCTGGAGAATCGTCGCAAAGAAAATTCGACAAATCTAAAAAATGCATGGAGATTAAAAGAAATAGGAAGAAAATTGCATTAAAACATAGGAAACTGATTCATGAAAATTTGAGATGATTTGCAAAAATTGTACAAGATTTCAAGATATTTCAGAAAAATCTTACCAACTTCCATGAAAATTCTACTAGGATGTCCTGAAATTTATTGAGAATTTCTTTTCTTTCTCTGTGCAGCTTTCATCCCGAATATTTTCGAAAATGCCCGATGGGCACAGAATGGGGTGACCGTCACTGGAGGCAATGGGGAAGGTAGAGAATTCAAGCAACTTTATTCGCCTATGGGTATCTATGTGGATGATGATCAAACTATTTACATCGTTGACACCGATAATCACCGTATTGTGGAATGGAAGTCTGATGCAACGAGTGGTCAAGCAGTAGCTGGTGACAATGGACAAGGAAATCGAGCTGATCAGTTGAATTATCCAAGAGATGTGATTGTCGATAAAGAAACAGACAGCCTCATCATCTGTGATCAAGGAAACCGACGAGTGATGAGATGGTCTCGCCAAAATCGAACAAGTGGAGAAATTATCATCGATAATATCGATTGTTTCGGTTTGACGATGGATGATCAGAGATTTCTCTACGTCTCTGATCAAAAAAAACATGAAGTAAGACGATATAAAATGGGAGAAATGAATGAAGTAGTGGTGGCAGGTGGCAATAAAAAAGGTGATCGTCTCGATCAACTCTACTGTCCCACTTTCATCTTTGTCGATCAAGATTATTCTGTTTACGTCTCAGATTGGAATAATAATCGTGTGATGAAGTGGAAGAAAGATACGAAAGAAGGAATTATTGTGGCTGGTGGTAAAGGTGAAGGAAATGCTCTGAATCAATTGTCGGCGCCCAAAGGAGTGTTCGTCGATGAGTTGGGCACAACCTATGTGGCTGACTGGGGAAATGACCGAGTGATGCGTTGGTGCAAAGGAGCGACACATGGAGATGTGATTGTTGGTGGAAATGGTTCGGGAAAAGAAGCAAACCAGTTGAACTGTCCCATAGATTTGTCATTCGATCGGCATGGCAATCTGTATGTCGTTGACTGTTACAATAAGCGAGTTCAACGATTTTCAATTGAGTAATGACTTCATTTGTTTGTTTTTGCACTCAACAAATAAGTCAATGTTTCTTTACAATTTCTTTCATGTGTTGTGAGAAAATAAATTAATTTTTTTCGAAAAATATTTTTCTCAAAAAGTTGTCGCTTTTTTTCTCTCCACTTCTCGTTCCTGAATATACACTTACGCGCACGCGCGCGGTACCAGAGATCGTTGTCGATGGCGGAAAGGGTGAGCGTGAATGTACAAGACATATTAAAATAGTGTCAGTTTTAAATAGTTATTTTATTTTATTTTGAGCTGAAGAAAAACCGTATGAATGTATAGAGCAATTCAATTGATTCCAAAGTAAATTAGAATTAAGTTAGTAAAGGGTAGAAGAGAAATCATGATTATTTTTTATTGATAACATATCTTTCCATATTAATAGTCAGTCCTTTCATAGAACAATGTTCCCAGTGAAAAAGTACAGTAAAATGCGCTGTTCAAAATGAAAATAAATTAATTAGTCTATCTCATTTAGTATGAAATTTACTTTTTTAATCATTAAGAATGAAGTCGTGGACTAAGTACATCTCAAACAATCAATTCGCATTGTGAATGAACTTTGACATTGTTTTATAAAGAATTTAATTTTTAATGGATTAACTAGATATCTATAATTATTGCCATAGATTTGTGCTATTTTCGCCAGGAAAGAACTCTACGTAGGTAATAAAAAAACATTGTTGATGAATCATATTCTTTTGCGTTGACAATGATCAAGACCGAAAACAAATTGAATAATAAAAAGTCAGTGAAAGATTGATTAGGATATGATAAATTAACATATTTTAAAATGGTCAAACTCAAGCAAAAGTGATTTTTTCGAGGCAAAGTATAATACCGACACAGAACACTTAGAATTTACTCATTTTTTGGCTTGATTCTTCAGAAATACAATAAGGAAGTAATTACGAGACGTTACTGATATACGGTCTTTAATCATATGTCAACAGCGTCCGTCACAGTTTAAGAGTCGGGGATGGTTTAAAGGATCTGGGTGTGGTTTAGAGTATGTGCAGCTAGTTAACATACACCCACACCCACCCTCGAGCTGCCCTACTACCAATATCTTATAGGAACCATTAGATACTTCAGTACCTTAGAATACTTTATGGATTGTTAGCATTTGACTACAAAATGCTCGTAATCTATTGAAACAATTATCAACAAAATTCTCAACTGAGATGCTTGACATATTGGCAACAAGTTATCTTGAACTGAATACATCTATTAGGGTAGCAATTCCTTGTATAGGAAAACATTTATTGTGAAAATCAAATCATTAGGATTTTGTTTTTCGCTTTTTGCATCTTAAATTAACTATTTAATAAAGTTTTGTTATAATACATGATGACTCTTTTTTGTTTTAAGATATTATCATATCTATATATGTCACTTTCTCATTAGTTGAAGGATGCATGAGAAAATGACCGAGTTCTTGTATGAATATTATCTTTGGATCCATATATAGAAGATCACAAATCTGAAAACAAAAAAAAACTGCAGAATTCACCCGGTCTCGTACTAATTGAAGATTTTCATAATGAATGTAAATCCTCAACAATTATAACACCAATTAGTTTTGATTTCAATAATGTTCCGCGAAATTTTATTGATGATTTTGAAAAGAAATTTACATATCATAGTCATAAACATTATATTAATTTAACATATCGAACATGACTTTTAATGGCATTTAGAGTTATATATTCGATAGTTCATTGATTAAATCATAATCATTATGAAATATTTGAGATTCTAACATTTATTTCAATAAGTCACTTATCCCTTTTCTTTTTTCTTCTAATATTTGATGCGATACGTAGCAAAGTATTTATGCAGATCTTCATGATTTTCTGTAGTAGACATTGAAGAAACAATACAACTGATACTAGATAATAAATCAGAAAGAGAATCAAGCGATCAATCAATAGTATTCACGAGAAGCACATTGATTACTGTTAATAGAGCTTTCTTTGTAATGAATTTCGGAATGACTACTTTACAAATTCTTACAGACTTCGATTAGCTTATTCATCGAAACCTAAATTTTACGATTTACAACAAGAACAAAAAACCTGATTCCAGTAAAATGTTAATATCATTAGAAAAAAAGCGATTCATAATAAATCACAAAAAGAGTTATTCGTTTTTTTNAAACAATCTCTTGATATGGGTAAGGATACCAATGTCAGTCGTCTCTTCGACTGTTATGAAGAAGGGTGTGTGAAGAAGTTTTTGAACCCCGGAAATCTCGTCAACCATCTCGCTACCGGAAAACATCAGCTTCTTCCAGAACGCCCTTTATTACGCGACACCGGGATCCAGATTTACGTTTCGAAACTCGAGAGAATCGGGCAAAGAGAACTCGTCTCGGTTGTTCTTCAAAACGCCACCACTATTCGCAGTCTAGACTCAATTACAACCAACTTAACCGATGGATGGGCACTTCAGAAAGTCCGAAAAGTCACAAGACTCACTTCGAAGCAGATCGAGTATTTGACTGGTAAGTTCAAGGACGGAATCAAAAATAATACACGATGGAAACTGGAAGCCGTAGCCGCCGAAATGGAATGTTTGAAAAACAAAGGTGTCTTCGCCTTTTCAAATAATGAATTTTTGAAAGCCAGTCAAATTCGTAGTTATTTCTCGCGGCTCAAATCAAGTCGACAAAAGAACATCAAAATCGAAGACTGTGATAATGACGATGTTGAAGCATTCAAAGAAGAGCAAGCCATCGACGAGGTGGTTCAACGGCGACAACTCCGCAACAAAGCTTACAATATAGACCAACTCGAACGCGCAGCATCTCCCAAACGACCCTCTTCATCATCGGAAATATCGGCAAAACGACACTCCATGCACAACAAAAAAACTTCATAATTTTCTTTCAATAAAACTCATTAAAATGTATTCCAAAACGTCTCTACAGATCACCTCCTCCCTCAATTATCTTAGTTTCATCTTTATCGATTATCGAAAAGTCAAGTAAAATTAATTTTTGGAATTTTTATTTTTTGACCACAGTAATCCTTCTCAGTCTTTTGTATTTCTAAGCACTTTCCTGACCTTCCAAAACTATCAACTGTAGTGCACCTTGTAGAGATTTTTTTCTCTACAAGATAGGCTTTTAAAAAAAATGGCATCGAAGATTTAGCAGCATATTTTTTACCAAATACCCCAAAGCTCAGGTTTTCCATTTTTGGTTTTTAAAACTTCTGGGTCTCTGTATGTCATGTTCGGGACTTGAAAAATACCTCATCTTGTTCAGTTTTCTTTGCTCTTTCAAACGAGATGTCACTCAAAAAGCTCCATCGCAAAATAGTTGAGAAAGAAGCGAAATACTGCTTGCCTGATTTTCAAGAAAATTGAAAATAGCTCTTTTTTTGAAAATCTCGTATCTCGATGAAAATTTTTTTGTTTGGCCTAAAGATCTGGCTACAGAGGTTTCTCAACATGGGCTATCGAATAGGCATAGTTAGATCCAAATATAAAAATTTTCATGTGACATCCCTATGGCAGAATGCTGGATTCTCTGATGGACCCTCTCTTAATCTTTATCTATTAATAATTTATTTATTTTACATGTTCTTCTAGCTATTAAAGAATACTATCAATTAAAACACACTACGAAGAAAACAAATACTGAAGGTTTTATAACAAAGAAAAAATATATACATAATCATTCTCTATCGTTATTAAAAAGAAATGATATATATCAAATGAACACTTTTATCACAAAATCAAGATTATGAATCATATTATTTGTTGTCAGAAGAAGATGGGCAATAACAATTGTTCTGTTCTTTTTTTCATGAAAGAAAATAATCGGATCAAATCGACGAGACGAAAGAAAAATTTTCAATTACATTTCTACTATAGTTTGAGATATTTGTGAACATAATCGTTGTAAGTCTTGTGATTTAGTAGTTATTGTTTGATTAAAATCATTTGATTTTGATTCAAATAAATCACAAAGACGTATTAATTGTTGAATATTTCGATGTGGTGAACGACGAGTTGTTCTATTCATATAGGAATCTTGTGGCGTACGTCGATGTAATTCATTACGAAGATTTTGATTATCAGTTTCACTTTCCTATAATAAGAATATTCAAATAGTATGAAGAAAATCTTTTTTTTTCGCTCTAACATACAGCTAAACGATCTTGTAATGAACCAATTTGAGATAAATAACGTTGAACTTGATTTTCAAGTTGAAGAATTTTCTAAATATTGAAGAAATGATTAAAAGAAAAAAAGATAGATAAAAACGAATACTTGTTCTTGATCCTTATTACGTCGATCAGCATTATCAAGAAGATTTTTTAATTCTTGTGTTTCACTCACTTGTCCACAGACTGGTGAATGACGAATAGAAACCTAAACACATTAAACAAAAAATATTCAATTTCACTAAATAAAACTCACATGAAAATATTCGATTACAAAATGCAGTGTGTAGCTCAATTGAATTTTCGTCTCTCTGTTATTCTTGCACGTAAGACTATTACAAGTAAAGTCTGTCGGGCTGGTCTTCGATTCAGACTCTTGACTCCGCATCTGAAATGTTGGACCCGGCGGGGTCTAATTCTAAGCAAATAAATTTCAGCGAACGACAAGTCCACAAGGAAAAAAAAGAGATTATGGTTTTTTTTTCTCTACGATGTACAGTAAGAGATAATCGTGTTTTTTATCTGTTCCTTATTTTCTACGAATGAATACATATAACTTCAATTATTGTCTGAGTATCCAAAAGCTCCTGTTTGCCAACTTCTGTATCTAAATAAATACTCAGACGATAATTGAAGTTATAGGTGTTCATGCGTACAAAATTATAAGAGAGACAAAAACATGATTTCCTCTTACTATACATTATAATAAAAACAAATTGTAACTTCTTTTTTTTTTATAATTTTTTTTTCTCTGAACTTTATATGTTATTGATAATTAATACGTCATGTCTGCGCTTTGTCATTATATATTGATTATCGGAAAAAGACAATCTATCTTAAGTACAAGAATAACAGAAAAAGAAAATTCAATTGAACCGTACTTGCATTAAAACGAATGAGATTTTTTTAGAAGTATTTGCTGAATGATAAATTTCATTCCCTGACAAATTGATCTATTCAACTTAAGTAAGACACTTTTCATATAGAAAAATCTCGACAATTCAATCTTCAAAGGATAGGCCATTGAGATTTGCAGTCATATTAGTTTCTAATAGTAAAATTAATTTATTTATTCGTTTAAGACAAACTTCAGATATTAATTCGAAAGACATTAGAATATATCATTATCAATGTGTAGGAGTTTCTCGGAAGATCAGATTGATCTTTTTGGACTGTGTCGTTATTATGCCATATACAAGGTTTCTATACTTTCAAAAAAAAAAGGTGTTCACTCTTCCAGACTTTTAAATCATCCTTTCGGAACAAAAATTCTCTATAAAACAAAGCCTAGATAACATTATTTAATAGTGAGTATGTCAGAACGGTGGTATAATCACTAACAGAAAATCTAATAAACATTCTCTTTCATTTCATAATTATAGAATTTTTTTGAATAGTGAAGATATCTAAAAGAGAATTTTCTTTTACCATTTGTCTAAGACGAGAACATTCATCTCGATAAAATTGTAACTGTCGTTTCCATTCTTCAACATTGGCATGACTTTCTTGTAATGCTGTTGTTAATTTTGCATTATTATTACGTAATATATCTAATTCTTCTTGCCATTTTTTAGTATTATTTGAACTAGAAAGATATTACATGTAAACAAAAAAAAAATCAAAACAAATCAACAATATATTCACCTTTGTGCAAGAGCAAATTTAAGATGAGCATTTTCTTGTTTTAATTGCAATGATTGATCTAATCGATTTGATTGTATTGACCAATCTGATTCTGACTAATGAAAACAGAAGAAAAAGAAAACTTTTTTTTTGTTTTTTTTATTAATTGAAATAGAAAAGAAATATTCATACTCGAGATGTTTGTCGAGCATCAACACTACTACTTCGAAGTACATTTCTTGCTGCTTCTTTTACTTCAATAAATTTATCCATAAACTAAAAAAAAGTGTTTAAAAGAAAAAATAAAAGATCAATTAAATAAAATTCTTTTTTGCTACTCGTGTTAAATCTGCTTCATTAGCAAAACCTAAACCATAAACATGATTAGCTCTTGAATCAACCCATTGACAAAATTTTTGTGATGTTTTTGTAAAACTCATACGAGCCGTAACAATCGTATTAATAAGTACTTTCGAACCATCAACAGATAAAATACGATAAACATTTTTGACTGAATCATGAAATATTTGTACATTTACTATATCAAAGAAAAAAGACAAAAGAACACAGAAGCAATCAAGTCTACAAAATAACTTTTTAATTATTTTGATTTCATACCAGCACCAATTGATAATGGAATCCAAGATTTTCTTGTATCAGGATCAACTTGAAATATATGTGCTTTACATGTATATAAAGGAGATTGTTCGCTACAATAAATTGTATACATTGATCAATAAGAAAGAAAAAAAATTTGTTCGTCTACCCCATATTCGTATCAAGATGCATATACGATTATCTGTAAGAGAGAAATATTGAACTTTTTATGGCATAACGAACAGAAAGAAAGAAAGATTAATGTAGCGCAAGAGGAATAAAACCGTTTGAAGGCATAAAAGTATATAAGTGTAGCTATTCTTTTGTAACGTATTCAATACAAAAATAAACAATGCTTCAAGCAAGAACAGAAAGAGAGAGAGAGAGAGAGAGAGAAGGGGGAGAAATTTGATCTCAAGTAAACTGAACTATGCAATCATTCCGGATTTTATTGTTTCGATAATGTTTGGAGTTAACGAAATGAACTATATAATTAGTGACATCTTTTACTTTTGTCATAAGATAATTAATTCAAGTTTATTAAAAAAAAAAATATCAACAAATAAATCAATTAAAGACTTAGAAAGAAAATGACGATTTGTCTTTGACATAAAAGAAAAATTGTCAATCATATTCTTTCAAGTTGTTGCTTTTCTTCTATCAAGAACTGCTTCTATCAACTCAACGTGAACAATAGTACTATAGAAAAACAAATTTTACTCTTTAAGAACAATTCAAGATGGATATACTAGCAAAAATATATTTAATAAAGATCTCTTTTATTAGCTATAGGAATTTCATCAGTGTGATTGCTATAGTTTGTAAAATCACAAGTAATCAATTCTACAACGTCATAAAAAAAAATTCAGATCATTTCTATAATGTTCAACATCGCTGTATCTCATTACTCTAGCTAAACATTCGTAGATTGCGATATCATAATGCGCACGAAATTTTTTTGCATCTCTTAATAATACTATTGTTTTCTTAAAAACACAACTAAATCTAGAAAAATGTATGATGGATATTACCTTCTTGTTTTTTACTTTGCAAAAGTCTACATATATATATATTTGATTTATTTTAATTGATGTTATGGTAATTAAATAATGATTGAGATACATGTCCAATATACCAAAATTTCATCAAAAAAATTAAAATATCGATCTAGGTCAAATAATTTCGACTGGTTCTCATCGGAAAACTCAGGAAGCTTAAAAAATAGAAATCCGATGATCAAATTTTTCTAGTTCTGATCATCATTGATGCTATCAAGTTCCTATCATTTTCACTAGTATTTCCGTCGAAAACAGTTTGTATTTCTTGATCTGGGGAAAGATAAAAATGTCGAAAGACGATATATGAGTTCTATTAATAAAGACTTTTTATTTTAGAGACAAAAAAAGAATATTCTGGTGAAAATAAAAGAAATAACATAGATAGATGAAGAAATCAACTTCAATTACACTGATCTATTTTTATTTGTTTCTTTTCTCGCAACTACATATGGTAAATCAGTAAGAAGATCCGATTCATTGATAAGATTCTTATCGTATCAATTAATACGATGTTTTATTGTTGTTATTCAAATAAGTTTTTTTTTTTTATTGCACTAGTCGACTATTGAATTTTATTCTTTTTTCTTACTTCATCTTGCAAGAATCTAATGAAGGATCATATGTTCAAATGATTTTGATAGATAAGACTGTTCATTCTATTATGATAAATTCTAAAGAAAAAGAAAAATAAATTTTGAAATAGAAGCTATTATTCTCATCCTTACAAACGTTGTTCATTCATGTCTTACATCGTTTCTTCAAAATATATTAATAATTATTATATTGAATAATCAGAAATCGATTAGAATAAGCTCATATTTCATTGAAAAAATCACTTATCACTTGCCTACGTGCCATCATAATAGATCTAAACTGTTTGTGCCATTTTTAAATAATCTAATTCTGATGTTTAACTTCTATGATTTCAAACAGTCAAACGTCTTTTTTCGGCATTTGCATAGTTTTTTTTTTTTTTGACATTAGCCAGAGGAGTCGTATGTCTACGATAAAGAATATGAAATCGATATGTGTCCGTAAATAACCATGTTGCATTGTATGCGATTATTTTCGTCTTCATAAATTATCGTATTATTTTATTTATAACACAGAGATAAACGAACATCATGATGAGATATGTAAACTGTTCTAAACGTTGAAAAATTTTAAAGAAAAAATTGACTTTCGAAACACTTCTTGTTTCTTTTATTTTTTTTTGTAAAACCGATGTAATAAAACTAAATTCAACGAACTTAGAGATATTATAAGTTAAAAAAGATTTAGAAAAATAATTTTTTATTTATTGTACATGGTTATTTTTCGCTCGTTATATGTATCATTATGTTCTTTAGTCTTTTCATCCAATTTTCACTTAGACGAAATTGAAAGCAAAGCACATGAAAAATTATTCACTAATAAGAAAAATTCAAGATAGTTTTTGAGGGAAAACTAGGAGATCATAAGATTGTTCTAACAATAGAGAATTTCATCTAGGAAGACTAAATTAAAAATATTTTATGAGCTTTCAACATTGCAAAATCAAATCAATGAATTTCAAGTTGTACGATTTTTCATAAGGAGATGGAAGCCTTAGTAAAACTATTCTAAAAATTTAAAACAACAACTCAACTTTTTCTCTTGTGATGAATTCACTTAAATTGATTATTTCTCAGAAGATGTAGAAACTTGGAATCTAGTGATAGAGCCTATTGGTCTAGAATAATCTTGCCACTGAATCTAACTGTCGGATTCCCACTTCCAAGTTCCTACCATATTTCGAAGTTTTCTTTCGGCAATCTATCATGAATTCACATAGTCATTTTGTTTGAGATTTTCGACGTATTCTAGTGATCTTTGAGCAAAAAACTTGCTTCTACACGACAATCTGAACAAATACAATATATATATATGACTAACCATATCATGAATATTTATATTGCATTTTATACTTGTGATCGTTTTTATTATTAGCAACTAATTTTAAAAAAATTCATCATTGTTCATTTTTCTCATCATTTTTAATCAGTGAAATATGAAGACATAAATCACAAGAGAATCAATAAGTGACATATATCAACTTATAAAATATTATCATAGTTAAATCTATCATAAATCATTTTTTCATTGATTTATTGTTATAATAATGAAAAAACTGATTTGACCTTGTCATTCGTGTGTTTTTCGGTGGAAAAAAGTATTTGATTGTTATTGTTTACATAAAAAGCAGAACGAGAATGTGGCAATACCAGTTGATGCTTCTAACGGAAAAAAACCAACATTTCTATCGACTTTTTTTTTTTACTGATTCTTTCTATTGCTTGTCACTAACTGTACGAAACAACACACACAAACTCACGTTTTATTCAAGCATCATTCAACTCTCTACAGAAAAAAAAGTAGCATTAATCAAATTATACTTATTTATTTCAATGACACATAAGATCTCGTCTGCTATACAATGGTAGGATACTTTGAAGTTAATGAACCAAAGAAATATCTTTTTCCTTTTTGATTTAATGATTCAATTAAGAAATTCTCACAGTAGTTCTTATGATAAATTATATTTAGTAAATATTTCGAGTATTTATGTTGATTCTGAACATAAAGTTTATGAAATAATTTTCATATATATTCAAACCCACAGAGATCCTATTTTTTTTTATGTATTATAATATTCCTTACAATAGAAAAATTCCTCTTGAAATAAGGATGAAAACTTTGAAATATCAACTACATAAAATCTTGTATGTAAAAGAGAGTCTCTAATAGCTACTATTAAAATTATTATATGTCAAAAAAAAGAAACCATCTGTTGTGCCTATAAACTCAATTGAATATTTTAGGTATGTGCAATAGTGCAAGCAATATAAATGAATAATTATTTGTATGCTTCATATATTCTTCTTTTTTTTTTATCAATTGTAACATTATGTCATTGTCAAATATATCCGTATATGACAGAACCAAAATTAACTTCTGCTATTCCAATAAATTCTACAGCTTTAACTATAAATTGGAAATTTGCCGATATATCTGTTGATCGATCGGATCTTATACGAATTTATATTATTATTTATGAATATTATTATGAATATAATAGAATATATACATCAACAAATTATACATTTACATCAATAAATAAAACAATAACAAGTTTAACAAAAAATTTTGAATTAGTTAATGCTTATTATTATATTTGTTTTTCATCGAATTCAACAGTTACAAATTTTAGTCAATATTTATTTATTTTAAACACTTGTATTTTAACTCGAACATGTTTACGTTCAAATACAGCATGTCCTGGACCATCATCTGTAATTATTTTATCAACAAATATTTCATCAAATTCATTTATTATTTCTTTTCTATGGCCAAATGATTTGCCCTATTCACCGAATTCCTACACAACACAATTGATTAACAATGGTCAAATAGGTACAAATTTAGGTTTAACACAAAATACTTCATATACTATTCGATCATATAAATTTACTGGTCTACAATCAAGAACAACTTATACAATTAATACAAGTTTCACTTATACTATTCTTAATGGAGTTATAAAGACAAATACAACAATTTTGACAGTAACAACATCTCGTTCATCAAAGTTGTTTTATACCAGTGATCTATTGTTCTTTTTCTTTACTTTTTCGGTGATATTATTTTGATATAGATGTTTCAAAATAAAGCGAACAAAGTTGTATTGCATAGATTAATAATTTGTTCTTTTACAATATCTGTTTGTTTTTTTCGACACTGAAAAATATTTACCATTATTTTAACTAATTAGCTATATAACATTCTTGTTCAATTATTGTCTTCCATTGATGTTTTTCCAATAGTTTAAGATCTTTGTTTCAAGAGCATAATGAAGTTTAGTGTAAAAAACAGAACAATATTACATATGCAAATCGGATTTACAACGTTAAGTTTCAGCATGAAATGATTTCTTTCTCAGAGAAATTTTCGACTAAAAAGATAATAGATTACGAGATATAGAATATAGCACATTAAGATTCTCACTATCGATAAATGCTTAATTAGATGTGATGTTCGATAAAGAACTAACATGAGAAATTCTACAATTGCTCAAACGCTTCTGATTCGAACTATATGCATTATGAAGATTCAAATGAACTACCCAGGCAGACAAGCTTTTGAGAAAACGCGTTTAAACACACAAAAATTGACCTAAAATCAACAAATAATGGATGTTTTTGGCTCACACTTGAGGTTCCCGACTGTGAGTCAAAAATGCCCATTTTTCGTCTTTTTTGTGCGTTTACAGAAAAGAGAAAAAGTGGTCGTTTTTTATACTTCAGATGCTCGATCATGATTACAGTCACGTTTCTCGAGCTGGAAAAGCAGAACAACTTTATTCTTTCTTTTGTATGCGTGTACACACGTTTTCTCAAAAGTTTGTCTGCTTCGGTAGGAATACCCTGAAAAGGTTTCGTGCCCTAAGCTTATNAAAAGAGAAAAAGTGGTCGTTTTTTATACTTCAGATGCTCGATCATGATTACAGTCACGTTTCTCGAGCTGGAAAAGCAGAACAACTTTATTCTTTCTTTTGTATGCGTGTACACACGTTTTCTCAAAAGTTTGTCTGCTTCGGTAGGAATACCCTGAAAAAGTTTATATCCTTAGCTTATAGTTGTAGAGACACTGCATTTTTTAAAATGAACATCATGGTAACAGAAAAATTAATTTTCAAATTCCGATTTCAATCTTTTTATAAAGATAGGATTTATACGAGAGTAGTTTTATTACGAAAGTTTCAAGTCTTTTAATTTGTTTCTATCCTGAAATAAGAACATCACATCTGTCAGTTTATATGAGCAATGTAAAAGACACACTATTATCATGATTGTCTTAGGATAGGAACAGCAACAAGATCTGAAATATTAACAAAAAGCTATTCTTATTAGAAGCTATTTCTGTGCAAAGTTTCAAGTCGAAATTCGAAAATAGGTTTTTTCTGAACGACGACATTTATCTAAAAAATACTGCAAAAATGAAATATTTTCATAGCAATAAGCTTAGGGCACGAAACCTTTTCAGGATATTTAAAAGTCATTTGAATCTACATAATGGACAAACCTTAGATAAAGTATCTTAGTTCAACACTTGATTGAGAAATTTATATTAATTCATGTAATACATTAATTTGCTTTTACGATTAATATGAGAACATGTAAATTGAATAAATAACATAATACATTTGATTTTTATTGAAATATATTTTTATTATGTTTTAAGAAAAGAACAACAAATGAAAAAAAAAGCAAAACCTAAAAATGAATAGTTTATTCATGTTGAATAAGATGGAATGATCAATAACGAATAATCTACAATAAAAAAAAAATATATTTTTATTTTTTTATTGTTTGAAAAAGAAAAATAAGTCTTACATTTAACTTTGCTTTTTGGCTTTGATATTAGATGAATTAATATAATGATAGAGAATAATCAATAAGAATACCAAAACATTAAGTATATTTGCAACAATAGCCAATTGCACATCAGTAATCATGGTTGCTGATTAAACAAATTATTGTTTTTATTTAGAATCTAAAATAATCATTCACGAAAAGATTTGAAATTCGACAAAGTCAGAAAATGTTCATCATTATAAAAAAAAAACTAGTAACAGATTGTAATAGTTCATATACCGTAGAAGATTTGTTTTTTTCTGATTGGTGAATATGTAACTAGTGGTATGAAGTAACAAATAGGATGTCGCTTGTGTTTAGTTAATATAGACGAAAAACGTCATTTTGTTATTTGAAAATTTATTCTTCTTATATATTAGAAAACGATAATTATTAGCATAACTTGTCGAACAAAGATATTTGTCTTTAAATTGAGTAATTTATTCTTGATTATACTTCTCTGTTTCTGCAAGTTGCATTTAAATCTTTGCACCGTAAATATAAAATATTATCAGAAAAGCAAACTTTCAAATAAATACATAATCAAATAATTTGAACTGTGTACATTAATAATTTTTGAGAGCAAGAGATAATGTCAGTTCAGATCAAATGATTAATAATAAGTGTATCATTCTAAACAAATTTTTATCTTTTTTACCAAAAATATATTTCTAACATACAACTGTTAAAAGACGAGAAAAATCACAGCAATTTCTCAAAAATAATTTTTAAAATTATCATGGACTATGCATACAAAATAAAGAATGCGATCTCTATTTTGTTAAAAACTGAAAGAAAACTAAAAAGATTGTGCTGTGATAGTTCAATTTTAAATTGTATCACATCCACATCCGCACCGTCAAAGCTAATTTGACTAACGAAGAAAATCTTCTAAATGATATATTAGTACACTGAAAAGAGTTCATACTCTTAGTGTATTATTGCGAAGATGTTGCACATTTACTGTACTTTTTCAATGAATGTCGTAGTAATAGAAAAAAAATTGATTTTCAAATATCGACGTGAAATATTCCATAAAGACAGATCTTAATAAAATTTATTACTGTAGTTATATTTTAGAATAGAAACAGTGACAAAATTGGAAATATTCGAAATAAATTATTCTTGTTAAGGTCTGTTTCTGTGCAAAAAAGTTTCAAGTTAAAATTCGAAAATCAGTTTTTCTTTTTTTTTTATGATATTTATAACTCATTTTGATCTATATCATGCACATAATTTTGAATGAAAAGCAATTTATCATTTGTATGACTTCCCTCGTAAGAACAGAAAGACCTATTTGTACTGAAGAGCCCCGGAGAAAATTGTAAATTAGTCAAATGTGCTATCTCGATTCTAATCCAAAAAAAAATTCAAACTAATCATTTTATTCTATATTCATAAAGTTGCAAACTAATTAATTCTATTACTCTAACAAATAATGTAATATTTGTTTGTTTTTTTTTTGTTTGAAAATTGATATTTAGAGTTAGTGACTCGTGTGACTTTTTCCCAAAGAAAAAGGTTTTCAGTAACGGAAAAAATGCATGCTATGTATCGACCAATATTGTTATAATCACAATCAATAATGAGGTACGAAATTGAAAGTTTTTTTTTTTGTATACATAATTAGACACTCCTATAATGTACACAAATTTTCAACTCAATAGCATGAAGAGCCTGTTCTGGAAGGAAGAAGGGACCTTAAAACATGAATATGATAAATAATGCAAGAATGTTGATTCATTCTGAGTTCTGTCGATATTAAGCAACATAATTTACATATAAAAAATGTAATCGAATGTCACTTAAGTGTTTATTATAATGACTTCACTTCAAAAGATATGATCACAGTCTGTTCTCTAAATGCACATCTATAAATACTAATGACATAAAAAAGGGTTCAAAAATAAGGTATATATATATATATACATATATATCGATGAATATTACTGTAAACAGAAAAATGAAAGTGGAATTATATAGTAGGGCAAAGTTTGTTTACTAATCATCAGACAACAACATAATGAGCAAAAGTAAAGATGTGAGAGAGATAGAGAGAGCAATAAAGATTGACTTGGTTGACTGCTTTTTATTAAATATATGGATATATAAATGAGTACAGATTAGTGTTTTATATTGCATAAAATACTTTGTCATTAGCATATAATTTACTGTATCTTTTTGCTAGCAATATCAAAATGACCACAGCAGCTGCTTTATTCGATGAAGCAGATACTAACCGAGATGGATTCTTGTCTCAAAATGAATTTCGAAACTTTATAGTACGACATTCTACTGTTGGTCTTGATACTTCGAATTATTCGACTGACAATAATTTGGCAACTGGTAGTGGTTATGTATCATCATCATCAAATTATGAAACATCAACAATTGGTGATATGGGTTATACTGGAGGTGAACTTGTTAGTAATGCAGCAAATATTAATTATACAGATGCAGGTTTGATTGGATCATCATCTGCATTTCAATCATCGAATTTTCAGCAATATGAAACAGATGCTCAAGGAAATTTCAAAGATTCTAATCCAGAAATTATACGACGACCTGATCCAAATGGACCACGTACTTATACACAAAATGTTCAAGTTCGATTTCTTAAACCACCAGCTGTTCCACCACCAGGAGTAAGAATATTTGAAATGTACATATTTCTTTTTTTTTTTTAAATTTGTACATTGTTAATTTTAGCCACTGATTATTAAAGAAGTACGACCACCGCAACCACCAGCACCAGCACCACTTCGCATTCGTCAACAAGCTCCACCACTTCCTACACCACCGCCACTTGTTTTACGTGAACAACCACCACCAAAACCACCTATTATTTCATCTCAGACTGGTAAAAAAACAAATATCACAAAGATTTTCTCATTGAATTTTCTTTTTAGTTGTTCGAAATTTGGCTGCAATTCCAGTTCCACCACGATCAGTCGTTATCGAGCGTATACCTCCATCACCAGCAAAACCACGTAAAATTTTTCTTTTACTCTTGCTATATTTCAGTTATAGATTGATCTTTATTAGGTGATATTATAATTGAACGTTGGATTCCATATGGACCACAGCCTTCACGAAAGACAATTGTTCAACGTGCAGATGCTCCTAACCCTTATCCACCACCACGTAATGTAATTATTGAATATGAACCACCAAAAGTACGTGTTCTTCGACAATTTCAACGTCTTGGTATTAGTCCAGAAAATCCTCAAGAATATATTCAACGTTACGGAGCATTACTTATTGATTCTCATACATTAGTTCAACAAGCACGTGCTGCTGGTATCATTGAAGATATAGTAAGCGATTGAAATTTATTAATATTTTAATAAATAAATATATCTATATGTCTAGTCAGCACCTGTTGTAAACGATTCAATTGCTGTTTCATCTGCATCATCTAATGGTGATCTTAATTTTGAAGCAAATAATATTGGTGGATTTGATGCCAGAAATATTGCTAGTGGTGGTAGCCGTTCTTCATTTTATGAATCATCATATAATGGTGATATCTCTGGACTTGGTGGCTTTCGTTCAACATTATCAAATATATCACCAGCTTATAATTCATCAACTGGCAGATTAAATGAAGGAATTAATGCAGTTTTTGCTGCAGCTGATACAAACAATGATGGTGTCTTATCCCAAACCGAATTTCAAAATGCTGGTTTTTAAACTAAACTAACAGAATCTTTTCTTTTTTTTTTTTTATTACATTATTTTAACTATTATATTCATGAACCAAAAAATAATAATTAGCTATTTAGATTTTCAAACAATTAATCTTGCGAAACTTTTCTTTTTCTCTCTTCTCTTTATATTCACTTTCGTATTTATACCATAAAAAAAATAAAATAAGTTTTCAAAAAACAAAACCATATGTACATCATCATAATGATAAATATGCCCTTTTTTTTATTGAAGCAAATGAAAAAAAAAAAGGTAAAACACGAACTAATGTAATATTTATCTATACATATGTAAATGTATTATCAAGCAAAATGAAATGAGAAAAAAAAAACTTTGATGTAAATGATATGATCAAAGAGAACAGTATAACGAAACAGAACGAACATGCATCATATGAAAAAATTGAAAGAAAAAAAAAATAGTCCTTGTTCTTCTAACAAGGTTATAGTCGAATGTAAATTCTTTTTTTTTTCTCCTTCGAATTCATCAAACCAACTAATATCAGGACAAAATAATTTATCTAAATTTATAAATAAAAATTTTTTTTAAGAAATCATTGAAGTTAATCATACATACTAAGTTCGAGAACTAATGAATTGACGAAATTCATTGCTATCAATTGATCCATCTTTATTTAAATCAGCAGCTTTATATGCAGCATTAGCTAAATCAATATTACTACCAGTTGAAATGTTGTAATTTTGATAACCAGATGCATTGGCATCATTATATGCACCAATACCTTGTGATGAAAATGAATTGGCTTCATATGGTGATGCTAAACCACCAAAACTACCACCTTGAACTGATTCATAACCTGAATAACCAGCACCTACTTGTTGACCAGCATAATTTGATGATTCAACTGTTGATGATGAAGCAGCAGCTCCAGCTGTTTCAATACCTGAAGTAGTACCAGCAAATTCAGCATTAAATGCTGATGAACTTGCTGCTGCTACTGTACCAATATTTGTTGGTGGAGACTAAAATAAGATGAAAAATTGAAAAAATATTTTTGATATCATTTTATCTTACAATATCTTCTACAACACCAACAGCACGTGCTTGTTGAAGCAATGTTTGAGAATCAATAAGTGATGCTCCATAACGTTGAACATATTCTTGAGGATTTTCTGCAGTAATACCAAGACGTTGAAATTGTCGAACAACACGTACTTGTGGTGCTTCATATTGAATAATAACATTACGTGGTTTTGGATAAGGTTTAATAGATTCAGCACGTTGAATAATTGTCTTACGTTTTGACATTGCTCCATATGGAATCCAACGTTCAATAATAATATCACCTGATGATAATGAATTAAAATTAATAGAAATTGTTTTATTTTTGTTTTATAAATAAAAACAAAAATTCTTACGAGGTTTTGCTGGAAGTGCTGGTAATCGTTCGATAATAACTGAACGAGGTGGAATTGGTAGAGCAGGCAATTTTCGAATAACTATATAGAAAATTTAATGAATATTAATAATAAAAAATATGCTTCTTGTTGTTTTTACCAGTTTGGGCAGCAACAGAAGATGGTACAGGAGGTGGTCGTTCACGTAAAATAAGTGGAGGTGGTGTAGGAAGTGGTGGTGCACGTTGACGAACTACCAATGGTGGTGGTGGTGGTGGCTGAGGTGGTCGAACTTCTTTAATGATTAATGGCTAAAAATCAATAATATAGAAAGATAATACATTGTGAAAAAGTAAACTTACGCCTGGTGCTGGAATAGCTGGTGGTTGAAGAAAACGAATTTTGATATTTTGTGTATAAGTCACTTGTCCACTTTGTGCTGGACGTCGTATTATTTGTGGATTAGGATCTTGATAAAGACCTTGTGCATTAGTAGAATATTGTTGAACTTGTTGTTGAGTATTGTTTGCTTCAAATGTTGATGATGAAGCAGTTCCAGCAGCTGCACCTGCTACATCACCATCTGCTGTTACATTTCCATCAAATCCACCTGCAACACCACCCATTGATGATGAATATGATGCTTGATCATAAGAAGTATAACCTGCATTACCAACTCCACTATGAGTTGTTGCTGATAGACCACCAGTAACACCACCATATCCTCCAGCACCTGCATTTATATCACCATAGGCACCTATTGATGAAGATTCATAAGAACTTGCTGAATATTGACCTCCATCAGCAATATTTCCAGTATAAATATTTGCACCAGCTCCTAAATTTTGAGCAAGAAGATTGCGAAATTCATTTAAATCAAGCCGTTGATCTTTATTAAGATCTATTTAAAAGAACATATGTATTTATCTTTTGTTTTACAAAGACAAGAAAAGAAAAGAATAAAACAATACCAGCTTGGTCAAATAAAACATCAGCCATAATGATATGAAGAAATGACTATCTTGTAAGAAACACAAGTATGAATCTTTCATCGATGTGATTTTAAATACTTTCATTGAAATCAGTCAAGCAAACCAGATAGGACAAGGACGTGCTTCTTCTCTACCTTCACCCTTTCATATACAAAAGTATTTCGGTAACAGTCAACGCCCTCATACTTTTATCTTGCTCTCTCTCTCTCTCTCTCCTCTTTCCTTCCTTCCTTTCTTTTTTTTTCGTTCATATATCAAAACTATCATCTAAACGAACATTAAAAAAAATTTTCGATCAATGTTGAATAAGAGATTGGTTGACTCTCTTAATGCGACAAGCATCATTACATGCAATCAACCCTCTAACAATACGATCATGGACATAGAAATGCGAAATTATCAAGGAAGCATAAAGACATCGTCCTTTTGATTCGTTATAAAGCGAAACATCAATTTATTGCTTCTCATCGTCCATATGTTCATCAGGGTTCTTCTGCTTGTTAGTCTGTCTACTTGTATAACTGCCTTTAAATGATACAATACCTTGCCGATATATAAAAAAGAGTTAATCAATAAATGAATGCGTAACATATGCCCTCCTTATGACAAAAAGAAAAGAAAACTAAAGCTATCACTATAGTCCAAGGTTTCAAGATGATACTGTTAATCAAACGCTTATTTTATTTCATTAAATTTTTATTTATATTCATTTGTTTGACTTCATATATATTGAACAAGGTCTTCAAGTGTGGATGCAATTTTCCTTTTAACAATGTCATAGAAGATACGAACAATGATTATTTGATGAAATAGACAAACAATTTCAATTAAAATTATTGATAATTAAGCTTGTTCAATGAAGAAAAAAAAAACTAGTAGACAAAACCTTCAAATTTGAAATCATTAGCATGTGTCAGGGAACAATGAATTTGATTTCCTTCAATAATTCATAATTATATATTTAAAAAAAAACAAAAATTGAACGAAATCAACAAGTTAAATATGATTAGATATTACTGGAATTAAAAGACAATTCTTTTCTTTATTTTTTACTGTTGAATCTATGTTAGCTTTTTTTCCTTATATTTAATGAAACACAGAAATTAGTACATTGAAATTTTCTAATAAAAATCTCTCGAGGCAATACTGTTACGTGTATGTTGCGTCATCATTTTTTTTCTTCCTTGCAATTGATGAATACATTTAACTTACTTTTCTATATGTTAGTGTTTTTTCTTCTGTATTTCTAATACTACACACAGATAACAATCAAACTAAACTTTCGATGCATATATACTTTGTTTTGTTTGTTTTTGAAATAAATAATTTGTTGTTCGTTATAGAAAAAAATTTATATATAATAAACTTAATAAAGAATCATTCAATAGACTACCAATAACAGTTTTTAGAACAAATAAACGCAATAGTTTTTATTTATTACTTATTCAATTGAGAACAATTAGTAGTTATTGTTATTGCTAACATTATTAACTATAAAGTAAGATTCTATTTGATTAGTATCATAATTGTAAAAAAAAAAAAACTCGTCACAATAAATTTTATTATTAAATAACTATTCATAAAAAGGAAATGTGCACAATCTTTTTTAATTCAAATTTTATTCATAAATTATTTACGTATGAAAGAAATCATCATTTCCACTATGCAAAAAATTTAAAACAATCATATGTCACAAGTAAGATGTCTAGTGAACGTTTTCGTTTAAAAATTATGTTTGCCTTCCGTAATAAAATATCTCTTCGAGAAATAAATGATTGTTATCATGAGAGTACTTCATAGAACAATATGTATTCAGCCTCGAACCTTAATATCATTATCAATTGATTTTTATAACCTCGGGTAACCTTTTTTTTTAATAGTATAATTGTTTCTATTCACTGTCATATTCATTCTATAATAAAAACAAAATATTAATCATTTTTTAATATAAAAAAAAAACAATGTTTTCTTTCTTTTTTTCCTCACTTTCCATGTATGATTATGATGATGATGATGATGATGAGAAAAATGTCCGTATAATTAACTCTGTATGCCATAGCATTCACAATGTGTGTACATGAACGAGCACGAAGAACACATAGAGTTAATTTTTAATCGGAAACCAAACGAAGAACGCTAGGTGTGTATGATGTGATTCAGACATGAAATGGATCTCGATTATCACAAAAAAAGAAGAAGAAGATGGAGAAAGAATAAAGGGAAATATGAATGTAATCAGAGTTTTCTTTTTCTTTTCTTTTTCTCTAGATACCTGTTCAAGGCTTGATGAAACTCATATAATAATAATCATGATGGGGATGCGACGAAGAAAAGTGAGTGAAGCGTTCTATGCCAAGGTTAACATAAGATAGAATCTCAAGTTTTCTTTTTCTTTTAAATAAATTTGTTAAAATAATTTTTTTTTTTTTTATAATTGTAAAACTCATTATCTACTTAAAAAAAAGAACACAATGAAATAGATTTTTATCTTTTTTATGTTTTCTTTTTGCTTCTAATAGTTTGAACAAAGTCAAGAAATTCATAATCTCTTGTTTAATTGTTCATTTATATGGTACTCAACATAGACGGATGTGTTTACTTCTTGCATGTCATTTATCTTTATTAACAAGCACGCGACTCCTAACAACTTATTTGTTCACTATACCGTACTAAACTGTTCAATGAAAATCGATTGAAAATAAACAATGAATAGGTACTTGTTATTAAAAAAAATATTTATTCACTTAACATCGATAGACAATTAGTAGGGTCATTTTTAAACATCAATGTATTTAGATATGTCTATAAAGAGGAAACATGTGTATACGCCTTTTTTTTATATTCTCAGTAACAGATTTCCGATTAGTTGAATAAACAATTACAATAGGGAGAGTTAGCCGATCAAATAATCAAATTTTTTTCTTTTTTTTATCTTTTTAGACTATATATAAAAAAAAAGAAGGAAATGAAATCAAAAAGAGGATACTCGACGTTTAATTAAAATGCTAAGTACTATTAGAGTATATATGGATACGAAATTGAATTTGTCTATATTGATCAGGAAAAAAGAAAAAGAAACGATCATTTATGAGGTAAATCGATTAGCCATTTCCCGGGAAAAAAATCTTTTTCTCGTTCTCTTTTATCAGCTTGTCAAGCACCTGTCTGAAGATGACCTCATTTATTCTATTACTTATTTGTTTTGCCTCTTCTTCCTCTTTAATTTTATCCTCAACCGATGACCAGTCTCAATGAACGTGCTCATTCAGATCATCGCCTATTGTCTTACAATGATTTATTCCCTCAGGATGGAGAGAGAGAGCGAAAAGAAGGAGAACAAAAAAAAAAGAAATAGAAGCAAAAGAAAATCTCTTGAGCGTTCATATTCATCAAACTATTTGTACTTCAATCAATTGGTATTTTGTCTGATATAATTGTTTTTTTTGCAAAGGTAAGTAATATAGGTCTTAGCAATTATATTGAAAAAAAAAAAAAAAAGAAAGAATTGATAATAATAGGTCTCATATTTCATTCGTAAGCAATCAGTTAACGCTACTTATTCAGATAATAAGTTTCATAATCTCTTTAAAACACGCAACTTCTACTAGCTATATGTTTATTAAAAAAAATCATTATAAGACTTCAATTCTTTGAGTATTATTAGAATTTGTTAGTTATTTCTTGTTCGATATAATCTATATGACACAAGTGTGTATATGTCTATATCGATAATTGTTTTCTCGCATGCAAGACAAGTCGTTTTGATTTGCTCTTTTCCGCTGTAAGAATGATTTATCTAACTATTGCTATCGACGGGTAGACGTATGAATGAATAGTAGAAGATTAGCATTACTGCTACTGTTCCGTTGTCGATTTATTATTATTATTATTATTCACCTTTCTATCTATTTCTATATTCAATCTGACACATTGATGATTAGAATACTGTCGATGATCCTTAACAGACATCATCAGTTACTTTACGATAAGAAAAGAAACAGAGATCGATATGTTTGTATTAGAGTTCAAGAGAAAAAAAAATACTAAAGAATACATCATTCGATAATATAACTTGACAACAATAGTGAGTTTATAGCCGGGAGAGACGAAAAGACAGTGCACTAAAGGGAATTAGTCAATCATTCGATTAATCGTTTATAGTATATATATATATATATGTAGATATATAAAGAATGAAGATGATTGGGATAGCCGATAGAAATTGCTTCACGCGTCAGAGGTGATTATTATTATTTTTTGTTCAACAATTCAACTATTGTCTTTTGTGTAAGACATGGTATGATTGGTAACACTACTAAAGAAAGACGATTGATATTTTACATATATTGACTTTTCCCTTTTTTTTTTCTGTCTGACCCTCCTTTCATCATATTGATACATAAAGTGTCAGTATCTTCTTTTGTCTCATTCTGACACGTTCATTTACTAAGCGATTTCTGCTGCGCTTACTTTATCTTGACAAGACATAGAACGCATTAATGCAAAACTAACAAAACTGATCAAATATATATTTCTGTTTTTTGTTTTTTCAAATTAAATTCAAGTATACAGGTTTGTTAAATAAAAATATTTAATTATCATATAAATAATATTAATTTTAAGTTAAAATTCAATCCTCTCTATAAACTAAAAATATATCATATATAATAACATCATCATCAATCATGAATTGATAATCTTAATGAATCAAACGACATTTGTTACTTGTTTGTTTATAATCTTTATTTAAACAAAACAAAAACAAAGAAATTTTTATTTTTTGTCTTTTTCTTAGATAATTATTTATATTAATATAAACGACGACTATGTATGTATCATTGTCGTCACATGTATACAATTGAACATCATCAGTTATTTATTTTAATTCTTCTATTATTTTTTTATAAAATCAATATGATTAATAGTAATAATGATGATAATAATCGTTTTGAAATAATTTATCGTTCTGAATATGATGATGTTAATTTTCGATGTGATTTAAATGATGTTGCTTGGTGGAAAAGACCAAATTTATTAGCAACAAGATATGGTGTTATTCTACCAAAATTTCGTTCAAAAATATTTTTTGAACAAATTAATGATAATATTAATTCACAAATATTAAATATTCGACAATTAAAATCGAATGATTCAGGAATTTATGAATGTGAAACACTTGGAGCTATTCGACAATTTAATTTAATTGTTTTAGGTATGTAAGATTTATACAAATTTTAAGAAAAAAATATGTTAGATATTAAATAATAATTTTTATTATTATTGAAATTTCTTAATAATAAAAATGAATCGATTTTTATCAAAGAAGAATTTTGCATTGTTCAGTTCATATATAATTTTCATTTTTGTATTATTTGAGACTTAAGAAATACTTATTGACTTTCCAATTTTAATAGTAACATAAAGAGAGGCAAACGATTCTAAATAGAAAAAAAAAACTATATAGTTATAATGAATGTCGTAGAATATATTTGACTATTTTTTTACTTTTA
>CAJNSZ010000330.1:0-11721 GCA_905329745.1 Rotaria sp. Silwood2 | reverse complement strand
TTGACTATCTTTTTAATTTTAATATTTCTTTTTTCTATTCTTCATTTGTTTCAAATGCTTTTTTTAAACAAGTATTATTTCCTACACTTTTTTTTCTTGAATACAAAATATTCACAAAGTAAAATCTAATACAAAGGTGTAAAAATTTTTTCTTTTTTTTAGCTTGATAGAAAATTTAGCTTTAGTCATTTTGTTCGATAAACTATAGTATTATGAGTTTACATCCAATGAATTTCGAAGACCGAGGATTTGCGGGATGAACGTAGGAAAATGATCAATATATCATTTTTAATTCAGATGAAGCGTGCGAGGTCGAACATATTCTTCTAACATCGACTGTGTGAACTTGCTAAGGTTAGTCGTTAACCTGTAGTGAATAATCGAGATTCTCATGTAATATCAATTGTACATATCTTGTTGACATTAATTTTTTCTGAGATAGATATCATCTTACCTTCTACATTTTCATATTTATCTGTAGTGTATGTAGTCGATCAGGAGCGTGTGACATATCGATCGAACTAGCGTTATTAATCTATTTTTATTCAGAATTAAACTGTTCGCAATGAAACTATTCAAATTAAAATGAAAAATGATTTACCTTAATTTATCTATATTTACATATTTTTTTTTTTTACGTCGCTTGTATGTCTTTACTTTACAACTCTTTGAATTCAATTCTATATGATGTTGTAAAGGATTTCAAGAGCATTATTTTTATTAAAAAAAAAAAATATTTGAATCATGTGAAGAATAGAGAAAAAATATTAAAAATACACATTGTCGAATTTATTCTGTAACCCTTGTTTTCATTTAATAAACAACTATTATATAGAATTTTATATGAATTATCGACATAAGGACCTTTATTGTTCATTAGAAATCCATTTAATAATATTCTATAAGCTATAAGAAAAGCAAATATTGAATTTTTTTGTTATGATAATTTTGTTTTCATACCATAATCGACATTATTCATTGATCAGATGAAATTCTATTTGCATCTCAGGATGCAGACAAGAGTCTTTTACATTTTTATTTTAACAATAAAAAGACTCTGGACTGAACCCTAAGATATATATATATATATTTATATGTATATAATGCCATCATTTGCTTTTTCTTTTTAATATCTTTATATAAGTTGTGTATGCATTCTCTTTTATGTATTTCTACAGCGACTAGTAATCAAATAAATAAGTTAATATGACATCCGGACATGCAATTTTGTTGATTTCGATCAATATGTCAGATTCGAATAAGTGTAAATTTAGAGTGCTTTTGTGTTTAATATTATTATTCTTGTCAATAAATTAAACAAAGATGTTGTTCACTCTAACAATAGACCCCTAGGTCAATATTTTATATTTTGACATATATTATGTCATGAATTTTAACATATAATAGAAAGAAAATTATTAATATTAGTCATCTTTATTAACATAGAGTATATCAGTGTTTGGTTTTTTTTTTTTAATGCTTGAATATCTAAAGAAAAAAGACGAATTTCAATCGATAAGATCTTTTCATAATTACATCATTATAAACACAATTGCCTACAATAGATTTTTTTTTAAGTTGAATAAACATAGGTCTATTTGTTTTTCCATTCTTGAATTCTATGATAATTATTAAATGACTCATCGACATATTTGTTTTTGTGTATTTTCGAACATGTGTCCATTTAATCTATTGCGTGTGTGTGTATATACAAATCGTTCTTGTCTTCATATAAAATGAGCAATTGTATATGTATGATTAATATAAAAAATTCTTAGTTAGAGAATACATGTTGCTTTGATATATAAAGTAGTCTTAGACAACTGAACTAATTCACATCAATCTGATGTTAATGGAATAGGAAGGATGCGTGTTATACACTTTTCGGAAATAATTTCCGATTATTTTTCTTAACATATATGCACGCTTTTTATGATTGATAGTGCATTAAGATAAATATAAATAATATTACATAAAGTGTGTTTTTGTACATGTTCGAGTATAGAATTCGTTAAATTAATATTAATTTTATGAAGAAAATAATCGATATATGGAGATATATATATATAACTTGACTATTATTGATTTATTAAATGAAATTGTATTTGCATATTTCTTCTGTTTTTTTTCTTTCTCTTTTGCTTCATTGAGCATTTACGTTAAAGAATAAGATATGAGAATCTACTACATAGAATTTGATCATTGTTCAGATTTACTTTGACAACATTGTCCTTCTTCTTTTCACACTATGAACATTGTATTCAACGATTACAACACATATCCCAAGAGACAATAATGAAGAATGAAGACGAATCTTGTTGAATCATGAGCCTTACAACTATAGTGAACGTATGATTGTTTCCGGAGGTCTGATTTCAGACACCCTTTTTTCTTCTATGTCTACTCTTGATAAGTATGCATCTAGTTATTTCCTTTTTTTTTCTCACTTTCCGTGTTAGTATTGTGCTAATCAATTAATAGTAACTACTATTTTTATTCATACAACTTCTATTATTTTCTCTCCCTCTCTCTCTCTCTTTTCCATTCAATACATAGATCATAATTCTATATTTCCGCTTGTTAAATTTGCTCTTATTTCTTCTATGACGTATTGTGTATGTTATTCTAATAAAAAAATTACATCCATATACGATTAGAAACCAAATGGATTTTTTTTTTTTCATTATTAATACTTTCTCACACCTTTGCATTATTCATTCTCTAATATTCCTATAAGAGTCTAATAAAATATATAATATATACAATGCAGTGTTTAATAAAAATCTATTTTTATTTTAGTTCGTCTTACAACTGTTGAATTTGGTGCTCAATTAATATCATCATACGATTCAACAAACAATCATATATCAAATCAAACTGATCATAATCTCTTACATCAATCATTAAGATCAAATAATGGATCTATATATTTACGTGAACATGAATTAATACGTCTTACATGTGTAGTCTCACGAGCTTTACCAGCTGCTATTCTTCATTTTCCATTTCATATTGATTATTATATTGAAAGAAATTCTACAATAGAAAACGACGATAAAACATATCGAACAATACTTATTTTAATTCTTCGTATAAATCGTTATTTTCATAAACGTATATTTCATTGTGAAGCAACACAAATAAAAATACATGATAATGATAATCAACAAGAACAACATCGAATTCTTTCCAATATTCTTCAACTGGATGTTGCTTGTAAGTATTAAACAAAATAAAAATAAAGAAAAAAATAAAACTTGTAATGACAAGATCATATTCATCAAATTTTTCAATTAAAATATTGTACATTTCATTGTTGTCATTATTAATTTTACATATAACTCCGCCTTTAGTTTTTTAATTCTATTTTACTTGTCAAGACCATTGACCGATCCCTTGTCTTATTCAATTTGATCAATTCTCTTCTTCTTTTTTTCTCGTTTTTTCCCTCTTTTACATCGTCATTCATTTTTCGGTTGACTGCGTCGTATATATTCATATGATGGCATACATGGAATACAAGTGTATAAGAAGGCGAAGGGGAAACATAACTCGAGGGGACAAGATGCTTCTTTCTGACAGAACATCGAATAAAATGTAATGTGTTCTTATCAAACAAACTATTGGCTTGTTTTTCTCCAAAGTATTATTATTTGTTGACAATAAACAGAGTAAGTTAAATTATGGTATTTTATCTGTAAAAGTCAAAGAGCTCTACTTAACAGATGTTGAGTGAAGAAATTTCTCTTTCTCTGTACATATGTATATATATATATATGCTGACGGCGTCCAATTTTGTGACCAATTAAAACTGACATGTTATTAATCAACAACAGTCCTGATGAGGCTTCTTCTTTCTCTTGTCTTATTCTTTGATATTGACGAAGCTTTGGTTATTAGCTAGTGTATGAATGTATACCACATCTTTGAACTATCTATTACTAGAAAAAAAAAGAAAAGTTATATGATGCGCGTTCTGTTTATAGTGTTTCTTTCTCGCCACCAGTGTATGTGTATATGAGGAAAAGAAAAAAGAAGAAGACAAGACATTCTCTCTTTTCTGTTTCTTATCTATTCTATTATTTACAACAATCTTTATTAATAATACTTCCACTTTCTAATTAAATATTTGATAATATTCATTCTTGTAAGTAGGCTATTTAGTTTTATTAGATAAGTTTTATATATTTTGTTTTGGAAATAATCAATGCGAAAAGGTTATAAAAAGGCAAACAATGAATTATCGTGTGTCTCGTATTGTTTCTCTGCTTGATTGCTGACATTTAAAGATAGAATCTATATAAATATATAAGGTTAAGTAGCTGAAACAATGTCAGTTGTCTTAGTTTTTTTTCTCTACATAGAAATTGAATATCTAATAGAAAAGTGCATATCATCAATTGGATATATCTTCAATTTTCTGCTCTCGAAAATACAAAGTAAAATAAATGATAAATAGAATATTCGAATATTTGACATTGAAGAATCTATACGATCAGTTTACTATCAACAAACTTCTGTTTATTAATAATATTGCACATGTATTTTTGTCTAACGGATGTCATTCATCCGTTTGTTTATATGTCAACAAATAAATCTATTATCATTATAGGAAAAAACTAACTACTAAAGTCATTTTTTTCATTAATAATAATTTCCTTCGTTTTTTTTTCTCTCTTTATTCTAGACAGTCCAATATGTTCTCGTAAGATATCATTTGTGCCTGAATTTTCTACTGGTATTCATCGCCCAATTAATTTAACATGTCATATGATTAATGGAAATCCTACAAAAATCAATTTTACTTGGCATTTACCAAACGAAAATATACGTTTAGGACATTATTTAAATAAAACATCAAGCTATATTACAATAATACCTAATTACAATACTGATTTTGGTCAAATTACTTGTCGAGCACAAAACGAATTAGGTTTATTTGGGGAATGTCATTTTAATATGGTTTTAGGAGGTTAGTTAAGTTTTTTTCTTTTTTCTTTATTCTGTTATCAAATATGTCTTTACTAATTTCTATATTATATATGTACATACGTTGAATAGAAAGACATATTATTCGAACATATGACATGTTTTTTTTGTTGTTTGTATAATAATTTCAAGGATAAATTAGAATACGAAAATAGAAAACTATGTTATGACAAAGAATTATAAATTAAGTTAACACATTTCTTAATTAATATTAATAGGTTTAAGACTATCTACAAATCATTGAGTTCGTCGCGTAAGCAGAAGGTCATGGTTTGTAGAACAGTGCCGCACAATCTTAGAGGAAATCCATGTAATATAGTGTTAATGATGGTAATTAGTATGTTTTTCTTTCTTTTGGTTGTAAGGCGGCGCCGTACTTCACCCTTGATTACGTCAGTATGTTTATTCGCAGGCAATGTGAAACTGCCCGAAGTGATACTCGCCGGTTATGTTCATATTGAGTGCGAAGGGAACTCTCGGTAGGACATGATAAATTCTAAAAGGAATTCGTGCCTATGGGTGCCTCTGGAATCGAGTTATAACTGTTTTACTGAATATTTGATCCACCTATAGGTATTTACCCAAAAATCGAGTTTCCTTGAAAATTCAATATCCCGACAAAAATACATTTTTTTTTCGGTTAAATCTTTCAGGATATTCTACTAGACATTTAATCTGCTTATAGACGAAAATTTCAGGTCAAAATACTGTTATTTGATTTTCCACTCATTATCTAAAACTTTTCTATGAATATTGAATAAAGCAATGAATCATTTTTTTTTGTTGTTGTTGTTTTAAGGTATACCCGATCCAATAGAATCATGTCATTATACATATTTAAATTCAACATTAACTGTAAATTGTATGGCTGGATTTCATCAAGGTGATGAAGACTTTTTTTGTTATATGTATAAACGACAACAGAATGGTTCTTATTCCGAACATGCTCGTTTGAAAGGTTTGTTTCAAAAAAAAAAAATAATTGAGTTAAACTATTTATCTCAAAGAATACAAAAATATATTATAAATCTATTGTTTAAATGATTTTGGATTTTTTTTTTTCATGTCAGGTAATTGTGCATTTATTCTTCCTGATCTTAAACCTGAATATCATCATGATTTTCGTGTATTTACAAAAAATAAATTTGGAGATAATTTTGATCGAAGTTATTCAATTCAAGTTGGAAAATCAAGAGGTAGGTTTTTTTTGAAATAAAAGAAGAAGAAGAAAAAAAATAATTAAAATTTGAATTGTATATAATAATCTTATTTAGTTGAATCCTTTGCAGATAAAACTGGTATTTCTTGGCCTTATATGGCTTTATTTATTATCGGTGCATGTCTTGCTTCATTTGTTCTAATTTGTTGGTCTTGTCATAAACTACGAAAAACAATGTATTATCGGCGAAAAACCGAAACCGATTTTGACAGTAAATCTTATGTTTAAAATTAATCATTGAATTAAAATTTTGTATTTAGATCTTACTTATCGAAATCATAATTCTCATCATTCACAAAATGGTCCCAATGGTAAAACATCTTTAGGTAAAAATTCAAAACTATATTTTGTTATTTTCCTGTACGTATAACTACAGGTGTTGACTATACCACTGACGATGACCACAAAATTTTATAAGATATCTCAGCCGTCGACGCACTATAGAAATAGATATTAGATTTTTCAAATTTTCTAGTATTCAGGATCAACTTTCCGAGATATCTTTGTCTAGTGCATTATCATTACGTTCTCTACCATCGTTGTCTTCCTTTTTTTATATTTAGCAAAGAAAAACAAAGTAACAAAAAACTTTCAATCGTTGGGAATATATGATACAGTTCTTTTTATTTAAATACTTCAAATTCTAAACTAATAACTTTTTATTTTGTAGTACATTTAAAACAGAATGGCAATGGAATAACATATCCTGTTCGTCCTTATCGTACAAAAGATTATATAGTATCTTCTGAAGCATCTACATTACATCGTAATAATCTATCCCATAAAAATGAATCTTCAACTGAAGATGAAATAAGATCAAATCAACGAAGTACATTAAAAGAAACTGATCTTGATCATATACTTCATTTATCTAATGAACGTTCAGATGGAACAATATCAACAATGAAAACTTTACTTATAAATCGAAATCATACTATTTATTCTCCAATTGATTCTCAAAAAGAACAATATAATGAATCAAATCAATATCCAGGAACAATGCAACGTCGTTCAAGTTTTCAAGTAGCAACAAAATTAAATAGTTTAGATTTTTATACAACACCTGAATCATTTTATTTTCTTGATAAACAAGTAATAAAACCTACTCAACGTAATCATTATTCACCGGAACATGAACATAATCGCGAAAAAAATCGTGATCATTCTTCATATACGAAAACAGATTTTAATCGACAAAATAGTCTTATTGTTGAAAATCATTTATTAACAAATGAATATTTAAATACAACAAATTCAACTAATGATCAAAAATGGTCAGAAATGAATTCTATGAATGACTATAATCGAGAAAATTCTAAAGATGATAAAAAATTTATTTTAAATACTAATGATAGAAACTATGAACGCTATCGTGATGATGGTATTTTTGTGTAATTTGTTCGTTTCTTTTTCTAAATAATATTTGTATAAAAAAGAAGAAGAAAGAAAAACTTCATACGTTTTTTTTTTTTTTTTTTAATTATATGTTGTTTGTTTGTTTTGAGAATTTTTATAAATGCATTGAAGTCTAACATAAATGAATCGATTATTTACTTATCTATACATATTATTAGAATATTGACAAACATGAAATGAAAAACTAATGAGTATTGTAAATGAATACTTCGTAGAAAACAAACATCTTAAATGGGAGCGAATACATTTGAAAATCGAACATGAAAAAAAGATTGAAATAAATTTTTTAAATAGATTTATGATGTAATCAAAAGAATTGTAGGGGGGCTTCAACCTTTTAGAACATGGTTGTAGGAAGGATGAGCTCCCGCTAGGCTTCATATGATTACGATGCTATCATAGACATAAAAAATGAATGTTTAAAACTATTTCAATCGGATACGATCATGTTATAGAAGTTTTTAATGCATAAGATCAAATGATTATGATAAATTTAACATAATTTTTCTTTTGAAAATATAAAAATGAGTGTCATTTTACATTCCATTAGACATTCTAGATTTTATTCTTTTATTTATGAAAAAGGATCAATAGAAATGTTTTATTCGTAAATATGAATAACAACCAATGTTTAATTTATGCATATAAAAATCAAATTCTATTGATAATCAAAACAAGAACTTTTGATGACTTTATTTGTTGGTTTATAGTATTGAATAAGATTTATAGTTATTATTTTCTGATGAATATAAATATCATTAGAAAGATTCTTTTATTTAACATTTATTTAAGTGTATTATAGTATAATTCAAATCATAACATGAAAAACATATCACTCACTTGTATCCAAGTGATACATAAAAGCTTTTTTCTTTGTAATTTAATCTTCTCAAAATGACACCATTATGCTTACATAAAAAATATTTTTTATTCGTTTTGATCGATTTTTTTCTATTCACTGGATTCGTAGGACGTCAAATATACTATAATTATATTGTATATCTAAGTTCAACAAAAGAACATTAATGTTCCAAGGACGATTATCATATAAAGTTACTACTTTGTGATGACAACGTAAAATTTGTTGTTGTTGTATTTAATTGTCAAGGTATAAGAAAATATAAACATTTATTTAAAAAATAAAAACTTTAATGCGTCAAGCTATTCTCTATGCCTTTTTTTTTTTCATGCAGCAATATCATCAATGAACTTGATTGTTTTCTAATATTAAGAACACTTTGAAAATATTCTTTTTTGGCTTTTTACTTATTTTTTTTTGATTTCATCGAATTAAACCTTATAAATATCTATATTCATTTTTATTCGTTTTATCTACAATGTTCTAACAATAAAGGTCAATTAATTCAGTTTGATTGATTGAGGTATTTTTTTTCTTTCTATTATTTTTGTTAGTCTTTCAAAGCTGTGGAAAAACATAAACTGTTTTCAATAATTTATTCCTATTTTGTTCTCACGCAAGCAAAAGAAAAAAGAAAAAGAAAAGGAATAAAAAAAAAACATCAGTAACAATAATACAATCATAATTGTATGAGAACTACTGAGTTTTTCAAATCACATGATTTCACCCTTTTTTTTTTTTTTTTTACTTATAATCAAACAAAAAAGAAAAAGAAAAAATAAATTGAACTAGAACATTTATATACCATTTGAATAGAAGTTGCAAAAAGAAAAATGAGTCGTGCTACGTGAGAGATTTATAAAATATGTTTATTCTTTAATTTATTTTTTTCTCTATTATCTAATCTTATTTAGTCATCCACACAATTTTCATCCAACTATAGTTAAACAACAATATAATCCACATGATGTATGGGCTTTTGAAAATCAATGGCAAACAAAATTGTTTTCTTGTAAACCAATGAGTCGATGTAAGAATAAAGTTTTGACATTAATTATTGTTAATCTTATTTTTCTTTTTGTTTTAATACTTAGGTTGTTTTGCATGTTTTTGTTTCTGTTGCATGGGTTGTAAATTAGCAAAACGTTTAGGTGAAACAACAATTATTGGTTGTTGTCCATGTTCATTAGCTTATCTTCGAACAAAATTGCGAACAGCACGACGAATTGAAGTTTGTTAATAGAATAAAAAAATAAAAATTTATTATTATATTTTTATTGCTGCTATTTAAGGGTTCATGTTGTGGTGATCTTTGTGCATCAGATTGTTGTTGTGCATGTGTAGCAACACAAATGGCAAGTGAACTTGAATCTCAAGGAATGTGGGATATTTCGGAACCAAAAAAGAGTAAAAATCCTCGAAATGAACGTTATAATCAATATAATGGTTATAATTAAAGAAGAAAAATAGAAGTGATTTTTTTTTGTAATAGATCCTAATCTAATTTAATCCATTTTGGTTGTCAATGTAATCATTCATTCTCTCTATTTTTCCGTTGTTCTGTGACTTTTTTTTTCTTTTATACTATTATTGTCATAGAAACGATATTTTTTGTTAATATCAAATAAGAAAAAGACTCCGTATACTATAGATGAAATAAAGCAAGTTCACATACGAAAACTTTTTTCTTTCTTCTCTCCTATTGATTTATTATTTAAGAGAAGTAATTAAACGATTTGCGTACAACTCTCTCTCTCTCTCTCTTACCCTTAACAACATTTGTTTGTAGGCGAAGCTTGCTGTATCTTTAGCATCCATTTAAAGGAGTTATACACTCATATCTAAGTATATATTTGCATCGTCGATCGAGTTATTAACAAGAATAACTATGACAAGGTATAGTAGACTTCGCTTTTTAGTTCATCTAGTTATTAAGTACTTCAATATAGCCAACCAGTTTCACGACAACCTGCAGGCTCAACTGACCTTTATCCATTTACTGATAATTGGCAAAATACTCTTTTTGCTTCGTTTAAACCATGTCCACGTTGTACGTAGTGATATCGTCATTGTATGATAGACTATATTAATATGATATCGAGTTGTTGTTTTTTAGCGGCTTGTGCATGTTGCTGCGCTCCATGCTTTACAGCTCAATTAACTGACCGTGTAGGTGATCATTTACTTACATGCTGTCTCAATCCATGTTCATTGATGGCAGTACGAACCAAAGTTCGAACAGCTTTTAAGATTAAAGTGAATAAAAACTAATTTTTTCTTGTTTTATATATCTATTAATACGTTTTTCTTTTAGGGAAGTTTAATAGAAGATTGCTGTGTGACAGCACTTTGTGTAGGACCATGTGCTGCAATGCAAATAGAACATGAACTTAATCATCGTGGTATTCCTGCTAAACGCGCCAAATAGATATATCAAATAATGTTGAACAATTTTCTCATTTCCCTTCTTTTTTTTTCGAATGAAACAGGAAGAATTAAAGTGTGTTTGTAGGAGTGTGTATTTGATCTTCAAATTTCAAACTAAATAAAACAAGAATAAAGAAAACAACAATTATCGATCATAAAATAGATGAAAAATGATATCATTTTCAAAATTGATGTCTAAGAAGAATTCATATTGTATTAAACAGATTTGACATTCATGAAAAAGAAATTGCATTTGATTTGTATTTAAATCAAAATCTGTATTCTCTATACAATGAAATTGAAGAATTTCATTCATTAAACTAGAAGGTCATCATTATTTAATAATGTATGTAAAGTCTATTTTGTTTTATAAGTATTCACTAAATGAGAAGATACTTGATATTAAATAAAAACGAATCAACATTAGATATTGCAATGTAAATGGATACAAAACATTGTTCTATTGTTAGATAAATGAACAAATACATCGATTTTTTTTCTTTGTTTAGAATTTTTTTTTTCGAAAGTCATCTTTGAAGATTAGGCGAAAAGTTTATTAGCACAGCTCCTTTGTGGCTGAAATATGGAATTCACATTTACTCTCTACGCTCATTAAACTAATACAAAAACATGTAGTGAAAAACCTCTGGTAGACTATCATTGTTTTGCACGACAACCAATCACAGAAGTAAGAACCTCTCTAATTTCTGCATTTCAAGGACAATTTTTTTATTTCATTTTACGGACGCGGGTGTGGGTGTGGGTGGGGTGTGGGTGTGGGTGGGGTGTGGGTGTGGGTGCGGGCGGGGGT
>CAJNSZ010000329.1:96568-113371 GCA_905329745.1 Rotaria sp. Silwood2 | reverse complement strand
CCAAGTATTGATATAGTTGGAATAATCTGATGGCTCTGAGTAGGTTGACATCAGGTGACTGGATACATTCTATTTTATAAATAAAAATTGCTTCTATTTTTTAATCAAAAAGAAAAATGCAATGTTATTATGAAAAAGCGAAGACAAATCTAACTAAATGCAAAAACAGAACATGACAATATTAGTTTGTTTTAGTCATTGATTACTATTCAACCTCATACTCATTAATAGCGCATATTCATATAGTTAAAAACAGCGAGATATTAGAATTTTATCGCATCGAGTCATTCTTCATTTCGATTAGCAACTGATCTCTCACTTTGTTCTCATACGATGATTACTCAAGGTGTTAGTAATTTTGGAAAAAAAGGGCATTTGAAAATGTATAAATCCAACATGTTCAATTCAGCAGCTACCGGAACTTATTTTTTCGGGATTTTTGGGACTTTATAATAAGTCTGTAGCAATTTTGTGACAGCTCCCACACGATTCCTCAGTACATACAAAGTGAGGGTGTGACTGTGCTTAGATATCACAAGAAATAATATATCCTGAACCAATAAGTCCCTGTAGACCCTCACTTCACGAGTATCGACACATAATTATCTATGATGAGCTTATATGCAAACGAAAATCATACTTTCTCTTCGACAAAATATGGGATAGCAGCAACCAAATCAATATTGCTACTTCGATAAAAGACTGACATAAGTCTCATCAAAAAAATTGCTATCATTTAAAATAGAATTAGAGAGAAGATTTGTTATTGATTAAGCCACACATGAAAGGAGAGAGGAATCCATTGAAGAATATGCTGTTTGGTATGTCTTTGTCATGAATGAAACAAATTAATTGCTAGTATTAAGCGACGTGTTCTCCTTTTTTCTTTTTCTTTTTTTATAGAAGCTATTCTATTTTCGAAAAAATATGAGCAAAAAAAAGAGCGTATATAGGTTTTTGGGTACAAATGGACTAAACAGTATAAAAACTGGGAAAAGTAATTTTTCTTGGAAAATCAGCTGTTTTCGACGAATCGACTGAGTTGAGCCACACCATTTCAAACGACTTACAGTATCATTAAAAAAGATTATAAAAAAAGATATTTCTACAACAACTCTACTTTCACATCAACATGAAAAAAAAATTCCATAAGAAAATATTGTAGTAATCCATGCATACAACAACATTTAACAGAGATAGAATAGATCTTTTATATATTTGTACTTGTATAATCAGACGCAGTTGTTTCACAGTACAAATAAAAATAATCCAATGTTGTATCAATTAAACGATAGCTTTGCGCATGACTTATTTTTGTTATTCGTTTCACGAATTATTTGACTGTTTGATAAACTGAACGTTTTGTTTTTCTATTGTTTATTTTATCATTAAGATTGATATAATAACTTTATTAATTTCAACATTCGATGTATTGATACTTTCCCATTAGAAAACAATATCATCGATGTTGTCGAGAAGACTAAGTATCTTATCATGTTTACGCTTGAATTTGTATTTTACATACAATTGTAATAAATTATTTTGTACGCGAGAATAAAAATCAAATATGTTCCAACAGGGTGTGCAAATGTAGGTGAATCAAAGACCTACACCTACATTCACACCCACACCCATATATCCTATTCATAGCCGCTGTAACTGACTGAAATTGTAAAATTCCATTTGCCTGCTTGATCTTCGTTACTGATGGTATTATATAATGAAGGATAATTTTTTTGTTTTTAAAATTGGTTTTTATATGAATGTAGCTTTCTTTTACGAGTCATGCATCTCCATTAAAAAAGCAAAGATCCGGGTTTTTCGAGAGTAAAAACTAATAAAGTTGGGTAACTTAAAACTTGAACTACAGAGGGTGAAAAATAAATCTTTTTTTTGGATTTTATAATTGTTGAAAACAAATTTGAAAGGCTTTAAAGGATATAGCGTGTGTTTCGATTTAGGTGACTATTGGGCGGAGTTATACAGATCGACTGGTCATAGCTTTTTCATAGAATATGGTAATTGAAAGATTATACCTGAAAACCTACAAAACCTGCTGTCATTGAACGCATCGGTCTCATTTCATGGTATTGTGACGCTGGAATGTATAAATTTTGCTGAGGTTGTTCTGTTGACAAGCCAGTTTGTTGTTCTGGATAAATATGCATTATTTGATCTTGTTGCTGTTGATTTTCTTCCGAATTCGGGGTCTCTGTCTGCGCCGTAATTTTTTGAGTTTTTTTAACTCTCGGAGGACGTTTAATTACTACTTCTAAATGATGAAAAGAAGCAGTTATTAAATAGCATAGGTTTCCATTGCAAAATGAATATACGAGATTGATTTAAGTCCATCTTTCGTTTCAATAAACGTACAGGTATTTGTTCAATAGGGTCATTGTTTCCATCTTTAATCTTAATATCACCAATATCATTCGTTGATTCTAAAAAGAATAATGGGTTAAAATATTTATAAAGACCAAATAAAAGAAGAAAAATATATTTACTAGGAAAGATCATAGCATTTGAAAGCAACAGATAATTCCATAATATCCCATTGTTGTGTATCAGTAGACAAGCCAATCGAGTTGTTTCATATGTTATGCCGGTAGGATATTCATTTTCTAATTTGCAGAACAACGATCTTGAGTCTTTACATTGTGTTTTCTTTTGAAGAATGACTGTGTGTTTTAAATCAAGACTAAAAAGAAAGAAGGTAAGAAAATACTACAACGTTGTATATTACTTTTGTCCATGTTCACTGAACATTTCATCAGTGAGAGGGAGAATTATGGGTTCCTGTCGACAGTCATCTCTAAAGATACAAAGTAAAAATATTTTGCGTAAGAAATTTGCAATAAACTCGATCGATTCCTATTCACTTGTCTTCAACTCCGCTCGCACTTTGGTTATTGGTAGATGAATTTGTTTGGTCTATTGTTTTATTGTCGTCAGTTGCAAAGCGACGTTCGTTATGATGATAGAGTAAACGCTTACCATTTTCACAGATTTCATAAATAAGAAAAATAAGCAATCTATATTGTGCTCTTTGGTTCTTTGGAACGATTGATTCACAGACCTTCAACAAGTAAAAATTTATAATCAAATTAACAACTTTGAATTCGTCAATAAAAATCGACTACATAAATTCTCAGATGTGAAAACGTTTTTTGCATCGACTTTTTTCTTTATTGGTTTTTAAAAACTCTCTTAGAATATCGTTCTCATAAGGCTACAAAATCAAAATTTCACTAGAAATTTTACAAACTCATTCGTACTTCTCTACATTTCGATATTATATAAGCGATCAGTTATATTTGTTCAGAAGATTATGCTTTAGAATAATTTTCTAACCAAAACTGATCATCAAGTAATCTGTAACAAATTAAATCAGATATTTGTAAAGCTCACAACTGCATATTTCACATGGTACTGACCATAAAAGCTTCGAGAGTCGTCCCTAATTTAAAATAGCCCTTAGTTCTCTAAAATCTGTATACATCATATGCACAGATTATTGTAATGATTTGAACAAAACTCGATCAATATTCGGCTATAGTATTAATCCTTATAAAGCTCATTAAACAATAGTATTTATACTTCTTGTACAGTCTTACATTCTTTCAAGAATTTCGGAACTTTCTTGTTAATCTTTGACTAAAAGTATAATCGAACATACCGACCGTTTTCAAATAATTCGAAAACTGCTTGTGTCAATAAATGTGGCACGTTCATATCGAACATAAACGAGCAAGTACATCGTTCAACTATCCTTGCATATGATATGATAACTATATTCTCCTCTCCCTAACCTACGAAAAAAAGAAGTACACTTCTCTTGCTCTTGATTACCTTTTTTTTCTATTCTCTAAAAGTTTAACATTGCTTCATTTCATCACTATGCTCTCCTTGACCGGGTTTCTTTCTTTTCTCACGAGTATATTTGAGTGAAAGAAAAAGAAACAGAGTAAATGTTGTAGTGTGCACGTGGATAAAGTTATTTGATTTTAGAATCAAATACACGTACAGTGCGCGCGGGAAGTCTCGTAGTTTTTTTTTGTTTTGAGTCTGGTATTAAAACTACACAACATTAATTTAAGTTGTCTATATGCCTCTATAGTAGATGTCCAATACNGGGAAGTCTCGTAGTTTTTTTTTGTTTTGAGTCTGGTATTAAAACTACACAACATTAATTTAATTTGTCTATATGCCTCTATAGTAGATGTCGAATACAATCTATCTATCTGTATATATATATATATATAGGTTTAATACAAAAAAACCTTGAATATAAAATACAAGAAAAACAAACCAACTTCAATGCTAAGAAGAAAATGACATAAAAACTGCAAAATGATATTGTGATTAGAGGGTACTTTCATGGTCTGTGAATCACGAAAAACACAAAGAATTCAGAAGTCTTTTCGCTGATCATTTTGGTAAAAAAAAACCATTTTGAATTTCATTGAGAAATGACGGTATTATAGACAAAATATTAAATAATGCCAAATACTGGGTGTCCCGGAATGTTTGTAACATAGTTTGTTTTGTGAATATCTCTCCATCAGCAAACAATAAAGTCTTGATTTTTCTTTCAAAAGTGCGCCGTGAAAAGCTCTACAAAAACTGTAAGAACAAAATCCTATTGACTTCTTTTGATGGTTTCTTCCATACTCAAAATCAAACGAAAATACATGATAGTGTTACTTTCCACTGTATGTAACATAATAAAAATTTTTGAAAGACTTGTATTCTGCATTTATCTCGGCTTAAGAAAATGATAGCAACTTGATTTTTGTTTCAAAAGATGCGCTGTTGAAAGATCTATAAAAGCAGTATAAATAAATTCCTATTGTACCACAAAAGGTATTCTAAACATTTTTATTCTCATTTTGCAAGTTTTTATATCATTTTTTTTCTTAGCATTGAAGTTGCTTTGTTTTTCTTGTGTTTTTCGTATTAAATAGATATATATAGTACTCAACCTCTATTATACAGGCCTATAACGAAATTAAATTAACCTTGTGTAGTTTTAATACACAACTCAAAATCAAAAAGTGATACGAGACTTTCCGCGTGCACTGTAGTTTAACTAAAGCTCGTTAGCGCAGCTCCTTGGGTACTAAAATGTGGAACTCACGCATGACGTTTAGAATAATTTTACTAATACAGAATGTGTAAAAGTGCGAATATATTCCTTTTTTTTTAATTCTTTTTCCTTGCTTATTAATGTCTGAAATGGGGAGAGGGGACGTGGAGAGCCGCAAAATCTCGTCCTTAAACTTACATTCACTATTTTCTCCAAAAATATACGTGAGTTCCACAAAATATACATCATCATATTTATTTTTTTACATTATAGAATTTCAGTTTCTACTAAAGTGTTTTTTACTTTGCATTTTACTTTTCTCTTTTGTATTAGAGTATTGATTAGTGTAATAAAATCATTAATTTTTAACTTATTGAAATGGAATAATTACTTTAATTGAACTGAGGAAAGAACTGTTCCATGTGACAGATCGTCCCTACCTTCGGACTGTACATAAAATAGGTCGCAGTCACATATGAAAAACTCGATTAGGACAAATGCTCTGAGTTCTTCTCTCCAGAGTTTTAGCCATTTTATTGAAATTTTAGCCCAAAGAATAGTATACCCTAAAAAATTGAATGATGATCATTCCAAGCTGAAACTTTGTCTACAAATAAATTCACTTATAAATAGAGTATTCTGAATATTACAGCGCAAAATACTGTTTCCTTCACAAGATACTCAGTTCCAACAAACAGGAGATTTGCTGACTTTTGGAATTCTAATATCTTGTCGAGAAAACAATAATTTGTGCTGTCATTTTCAAGATATTCGAGTTATGAGTAGGTCTATGTGTGGGCAGAGTTTCAGCTCAAAAGACTGTCATTCAATTTTTAGTGTATATTGTTCTATACGTAGATAAAAATGCCCATTGAATACTATATCTATGGTGAGAAGGACTAGCAACACTTGTTCTTTTGGGATATTTCGTATTTCAGTGAAGTTTAGCTCATCCACAGGATGTGAACTTGGAATTAATGTAATACTTGATACACTTTCTTTGTGAGTTAAATATGATTGTAATTTGACTTTGGTGTTATATGAAGATGATCTGTTTCATCAACTGTTGTTATATTCAATAAATATACTCTTCGATAAAAAGATCAACTTGAAATCATTAATAAATGATTGATAGAATTTATTTTCTCAGCAAATGGTGCTGAGACACTAGTTACTTCTAGCAGAATAATGTCCTTTCTTCCCTAGTGCTATTACGCGAAGTTTACTAATTGAATATGATAACTTAATTACAATGGTCCTTAAACTAATGAAAGAGAACAGTACAAAGCTTAAATCTTGAAAGTTTCGGCAATAGCATGTACCTAATTGAATTTTTCTGAGATTCTCTTTTCTAAGATCATGCCTAAGTGTAAATACAATTGAACCAATTGATAAGTGAAATATCAGAACGGATTTATTGCTTTTGGGTTTATGTTTTGTTCATACTGAGAGCTTGATGAGAATAAGCTAAGCCAAAGTCTTTCGTGCGTATGACTTCTACAGTCAAATCGGCTTAGTTCGATTGACATTCGTTTCTTATGCACTCTTCCACAGCTAATTAATCTCAGTCTCATCTCAATCAATAAATAGAAAAGCAGCTTTTTTCAAATAAAACTGAAATTTTCAAAAGAAGTACTGCCAAATATAAAAACCTATAATGGTATCGTTTTTTTCAACCATGAAATTAATTTATCTATATTTACAGAAGTATAATTACCTTTAGTGCAGGCACCACAGTCGTATGCACAGCCTTCCCTACTAAATGTTTTTTGTCACCTTGAATTCTGACAAAACGGCTGAATGTCTCATTTGTTGCCGCATTAGTTTTATCAGTCGTATATTGGTCACGTTGAATATCATTTACATTCTTTGTAAATTTCATTCCTGCTTCGTTCCCATTTAGTGTGATGGAATCAGAAGCACATAATGTTGCAAAACGATCTCGACTGCTCACTTGTACAACATCATTATTGGTTGGTTCAACATATGNTCGTTCTCATAAGGCTACAAAATCAAAATTTCACTAGAAATTTTACAAACTCATTCGTACTTCTCTACATTTCGATATTATATAAGCGATCAGTTATATTTGTTCAGAAGATTATGCTTTAGAATAATTTTCTAACCAAAACTGATCATCAAGTAATCTGTAACAAATTAAATCAGATATTTGTAAAGCTCACAACTGCATATTTCACATGGTACTAACCATAAAAGCTTCGAGAGTCGTCCCTAATTTAAAATAGCCCTTAGTTCTCTAAAATCTGTATACATCATATTCACAGATTATTGTAATGATTTGAACAAAACTCGATCAATATTCGGCTATAGTCTTAATCCTTATAAAGCTCATTAAACAATAGTATTTATACTTCTTGTACAGTCTTACATTCTTTCAAGAATTTCGGAACTTTTTTGTTAATCTTTGACTAAAAGTATAATCGAACATACAGACCGTTTTCAAATAATTCGAAAACTGCTTGTGTCAATAAATATGGCACGTTCATATCGAACATAAACGAACAAGTACATCGTTCAACTATCCTTGTATATGATATGATAACTATATTCTCCTCTCCCTATCCTATGAAAAAAAGAAATACACTTCTCTTGCTCTTGATTACCTTTTCTTTCTATTCTCTAAAAGTTTAACATTGCTTCATTTCATCACTATGCCCTCCTTGGCCGGGCTTGTTTCTTTTCTCACGAGCATATTTGAGTGAAAGAAAAAGAAACAGAGTAAATGTTGTAGTGAGCACGTGGATAAAGTTATTTGATTTTAGAATCAAATACACGTACAGTGCGCGCGGGAGGTCTCGTAGTTTTTTGTTTGTTTTGAGTCTGGTATTAAAACTACACAGCATTAATTTAATTTGTCTATATGCCTGTATAGTAGATGTCGAATACTATCTATCTATCTGTATATATATATAGGTTTAATACAAAAAAACCTTGAATATAAAATACAAGAAAAACAACCCAACTTCAATGCTAAGAAGAAAATGACATAAAAAACTGCAAAATGATATTGTGATTAGAGGGTACTTTCATGGTCTGTGAATCACGAAAAACACAAAGAATTCAGAAGTCTTTTCGCTGATCATTTTGGTAAAAAAACCATTTTGAATTTCATTGAGAAATGACGGTATTATAGACAAAATATTAAATAATGTCAAATACTGGGTGTCCCAGAATGTTTGTAACATAGTTTGTTTTGCGAATATTTCTCCATCAACAAACAATAAAGTCTTGATTTTTCTTTCAAAAGTGCGCCGTGAAAAGCTCTACAAAAAGTGTAAGAACAAAATCCTATTGACTTCTTTTGATGGTTTCTTCCATACTCAAAATCAAACGAAAATACATGAGTGTTACTTCCCACTGTAGGTAACATAATAAAAATTTTTCAAAGACTTGTATTCTGCATGTATCTCGGCTTAAGAAAATGATAGCAACTTGATTTTTTGTTTCAAAAAAGATGCGCTGTTGAAAGATCTATAAAAGCAGTATAAATAAATTCCTATTGTACCACAAAAGGTTTTCTAAACATTTTTATTCTCATTTTTCAGTTTTTTATGTCATTTTTTTCTTAGCATTGAAGTTGCTTTGTTTTTCTTGTGTTTTTCGTATTAAATAGATATATATATAGTACTCAACCTCTACTATACAGGCCTATAACGAAATTAAATTAACCTTGTGTAGTTTTAATACACAACTCAAAACCAAAAAGTGATACGAGACTTTTCGCGTGCACTGTAGTTTAACTAAAGCTCGTTAGCGCAGCTCCTTGGGCACTAAAATGTGGAACTGACGTATGACATTTAGAATAATTTTACTAATACAGAATGCGTAAAAGTGCGAATATATTGCTTTTTTTTAAATTCGTTTTCCTTGCTTATTAATGTCTGAAATGGGGAGAGGGGAGGTGGAGAGCCGAAAAATCTCGCCCTTAAACTTTCATTCACTATTTTCTCCAAAAATATACGTGAGTTCCACAAAATATACATCATCATATTTATTTTATTACATTATAGAATTTCAGTTTCTACTAAAGTGTTTTTTACTTGGCATTTTACTTTTCTCTTTTGTATTAGAGTATTGATTAGTGTAATAAAATCATTAATTTTTAACTTATTAAAATGGAATAATTACTTTAATTGAACTGAGGAAAGAACTGTTCCATGTGACAGATCGTCCCTACCTTCGGACTGTACATAAAATAGGTCGTAGTCACATATGAAAAACTCGATTAGGACAAATGTTCTGAGTTCTTCTCTCTAGAGTTTTAGCCATTTTATTGAAATTTTAGACCAAAGAATAGTATATCCTAAAAAATTGAACGATGGTCATTCCAAGCTGAAACTTTGTCTACAAATAAATTCACTTATAAATAGAGTATTCTGAATATTACAGCGCAAAATACTGTTTCCTTCACAAGATACTCGGTTCCAACAAACAGGAGATTTGCTGACTTTTAGAATTCCAATATCTTGTCGAGAAAACAATAATTTGTGCTGTCATTTTCAGGATATTCGTGTTATGAGTAGGTCTATGTGTGGGCAGAGTTTCAGCTCAAAAGACTGTTATTCAATTTTTAGTGTAAATTGCTCTATATGTAGATAAAAATACCAATTGAATACTATATCTATGGTGAGAAGGACTAGCAACACTTGTTCTTTTGGGATATTTCGTATCTCAGTGAAGTTTAGCTCATCCACAGGATGTGAACTTGAAATTAATGTAATACTTGATACACTTTCTTTGTGAGTTGAACATGATTGTATTTTGACTTTGGTGTTATACGAAGATGATCTGTTTCATCAACTGTTGTTATATTCAACAAATATGCTCTTCGACAAAAAGATCAACTTGAAATCATTAATAAATGATTGATAGAATTTATTTTCTCAGTAAATGGTGCTGAGACACTAGTTACTTCTAGCAGAATAATGTCCTTTCTTCCCTAGTGCTATTACGCGAAGCTTACTAATTTAATATGATAACTTAATTACAATGGTCCTTAAACTAATGAAAGAGAAAAGTACAAAGCTTAAGTCTTGAAAGTTTCGGCAATAGCATGTACCTAATTGAATTTTTCCTGAGATTCTCTTTTCTAAGATCATACCTAAATGTAAATACAATTGAACCAATTGATAAGTGAAATATCAGAACAGATTTATTGCTTTTGGGTTTATGTTTTGCTCATACCGAGAGCTTGATGAGAGTAAGCTAAGCCAAAGTCTTTCGTGCGTATGACTTCTTCAGTCAAATCGGCTTAGTTCGATTGATATTCGTTTTTTATGCACTCTTCCAGAGCTAATTAATCTCAGTCTCATCTCAATCACTGAATAGAAAAGCAGCTTTTTTAAAATAAAACTGAAATTTTCAAAAGAAGTACTGCCAAATATAAAAACCTATAATGGTATCGTTTTTTTTTCAACCATGAAATTAATTTATCTATATTTACAGAAGTATAATTACCTTTAGTGCAGGCATCACAGTCGTATGCACAGCCTTCCCTACTAAATGTTTTTTGTCACCTTGAATTCTGACAAAATGGCTGAATTTCTCATTTGTTGCCGCATTAATTTTATCAGTCGTATATTGGTCACGTTGAATATCATTTACATTATTTGTAAATTTCATTCCTGCTTCGTTCCCATTTAGTGTGATGGAATCAGAAGCACATAATGTTGCAAAACGATCTCGACTGCTCACTTGTACAACATCATTATTGGTTGGTTCAACATATGAATTTGATGCTATAAGACAATGGAAAGAGTAATTTCAAAATTTTTTGAACTATCTCACGGTCTCGGTACTGCTGTTGTATTACGAAGGGGAATGGCTCGGTTCTTCTTTCTAAAGAAACATTCGTCGCTGCATTCGGCTGATTATCTATTTGTAAACCAATGAAGAACCAAGATGAAAATTAATAAAGAGATTTTACCGCCTATCTGAATAATTCGTAACTCAATCCCGGACGAGATCGATGTCGTCGATTGGCAGATAGCGAAAGGATTATATTCATTAATGTACTGTTGATCAAAATCGACAAATCTTCCGTGTTGATCTTTAATTTCGATGTCATAGTTACAGGAAACTTTCCACCACGATTTTATCCATTCATAAACATGGATGCACTGAGTCTCAGGGCCGAATTGTTTGGTAACTTTTATTCGTCTTCTACCACTGAAGTCTTTATATCGAGCCAATGTATCAACTGCATTGTCTGCGTTCATAACTGCGTTTTACCTTCACTTATTTTTTCTTTTTATGAATGAAAGCGCTTTTTTTTCGTTACATTTATCAATAGTTGGAAGAAACCAACTAAGGTTGGAAAAAATCAACTTAGCTTGAAAGATACAGGTGCTGGTCGCACAATGCCAACTTAGAAGGAAGCAAACTGAGAGGAAAGAATAAATCAACACGGGTAGGAATTAATCGACACGGGTTGGAATAAATCAACCGGAGTTGGAAAAAATCAACATAGGTAGGAATAAATCAACTCGACTTTCTTTTTTTCCTGTTCGGTTAAAACAAGTAAAAAACAAGTAAGTAGTATAAAAGCGTTTCCTTACTGCCTCTTTCGTATACTTTTACGTCTGACTCACAGTAGACGGTTTTTTTATTGCAACATGGCTTCGTACGATCTTGGTGTAATGTGCCGCCATCAAATTAGAATTGTATCGATTCATCCATACATGTCTTATACTGAAATTATCGAGCTTGTAGCCTCAAATTTTAATATTAAAGTAAACTCATTTGAATTGCAAGTTTATGATGAGCGATTTCAAGCATATGTCGATTTTGATGAGGAATGTGCTCAAAGACTTCGACAAGTATTACCTCGAACAGAAAAAAAAACACTTCCTGCAGAAGTTTTATTTCAAGAAACCAGCGAAGCAGAGCCCGAATTTTCTGACTTTCGTATGTTTTAATTACTTAAATATCTTATTTTGCATTTTGTTGTCTTTTCTTCGAAGAAAATGTTCTATCACCATCGTGTACATCGGCTAACAGTCCGAATGATATGTCTGTATCCGAAAATCCCAGATCAATAACGCCAACTCTTGACATGAATCTATGTTTTCATGATGCTTCTTCATCTTCACCCAATGATATTCATTCAAATTCTTCTGATGATTCTAACACAACATTCCACATAGTTTTTGTACGTGATGTTGCTCCTTACCAAAGAACCCAATATCAACTGGGCGATTGTCATCGAGATGCTGTAGATATGTGTACTAAAAAGAAAAAGTGCATCACACGCATACAAGGTGTTAAATACGACCATGATAACAAATATGCTAGTATTTTGCCGGAAATTAAAGTAAGTTGCATCCGAAAAAATATTCGCATAAGAGTGGCAGAGATCGAACATACTTTTAAATCAATATTCCTCTCAGTTTCCATCGCATGTTTTGCAACAAGATCAAATAACACTTGTCATCGGTGCTGTTAACGAAGAATACCAGAAAGAACAAGTAATTTGGCATTTAGATGCGCAAAAAGGTTTTTTACGTGACGATCTCGACACAGATACAACATCGTACAATCCAATTTGGCTTAAAATCGATCGATCAACTTTGATAAACGATGGCATTCTCAAGTAAAGTTTATAAATTATATTCTACTCACTGAAATATCTGTTGTTTTAGATTACCATTGAGACTGTGTACTATTTATCAAAAACAGGTGATGCAAGACAAGCTTGTTTTTCACACACTTAGTATAAGCACTGCTCAAAAGCTTCATTCAGCTGATTATATACCTAATACAACAAGACTTGCTTGTGTAATCGCTGACAGAAATGGTGCTATTCAATGGGATACATTCGGATTGTCTGATTTTATGCATCCAAGTAAAGAACTGAAACATTCAAAATTGACAAAATATCTTTATTTTTCATTATTTTAGAACCCTGCAACAAACGAAAAGCCGATATATTGGATAATAGTAAGGACTCGGCAAGTTTCTCTTGCATTTTTCATTCTGCTTGTATGAAGAAAGAGACTTTTCTTGAATCATGTTGTCTATAAAAACCGACTCCGTCAAATAAGCAAACTATGTAGCAAAACAGTAGTCAGATTAGTATTGAGATATTTCAAAACAAGTCCAGATCGTTCTAAATTATGTAAAAAAATTAATCAATGTTGACGAAGAATCATCATCAAATAGCAAGTCAAATAGTAGTATGTAGATGATGAACGTCGACCATAAAAGAAGCTCAAATTATCAGAAAGACTGCATAGCTAACGATGATTAGCTGGAATAAATACTATATCAATCAATAGCAATAAATTTCCGAGCTACAGAAATATCATAGTGATTAGAATGTGGTACTTGATGATTTTATACAGGTATAAAATCGAAAGTAATAGTTAAATAATAGTATTAAATAAGCCGATAACTGTGTGCAAATAAATTCTTAGATTTAAAATGATTTTTTTTCACTATTTTTTCGTAGTTTCAACACACTGCGCTGATCAAACTGAAAAGGAGCCGGAAACGCAGCATACACCTACAACGACATTTATGACGAATGTTAGTGTTTTTCCAGACAAGCACATACATTTGACAGATAATTTTATCATCGCCTGGTTCGATACAAACTTAATCGATATGTATGACTTGATCTCTGAAGTACGTCAGACTGTCAAATCTGTCGTAACATTCAATAAACGAGATTCACTCATCCATTTTCTTACTCATACTCGCAATCAAAAGATCATTCTTATTCTTTCCAGTTGTTCCCTGAAGACTCTCATGCCAATAGTACATAATATGTGTCAATTGGTTTCAATTTACGTCTATTGTACACACAATAACAAGAGTGAAAAGCAGACCAAAAAGTGGACAAAAGTTATTGGTGTGTTTAATGACATTAGAGTAATTTTTCATAAATTGCAACAAATTGTTCGAGAATCGAAACATAATGTCATATCAAAGAGTATTGAATATATAGCCTCTAATTCTGCTTTGACTGAAAGTAGTTTAAGATTCATTTATGCACAAGTACTCAATGAGACATTACTTCTATTTAAATACAACGAAATGATTAAAAACAATTTCGTCAATTTAGTTCGCACCGGGCTTACGAATAAAGATGCCATATCGCATGTAGTTAATGAATTTACGCAAGATCATGCTTCATCATCAGCTATTTTGTGGTATACAAAAGAGTCATTTGTCTATTCGCTACTCAATAAAGCATTGAGAACGAAAGATTCTGATACTATCTTTAAAATGCGTTATGCTATACGAGATTTGCACAAAAGATTCAATCGACTACAACCATTGATGAATTATAATGATCATAGTCTAATCCATGAAGCTTTTGCTGAATCAAGTAATGGCTTATTCGATCGATGTATGGAAAAACCCAAGCGATATCAAATTACATCAAACCAGTTGGATATCGAAGCTAGTTGCATGTATGATTTTTACCAACAAATTAAGCGATTGCATTTGAACGCAGATCAAACAGCACATGCGACTCTCTACCGTGGACAAGCTATGTCCATGTGGGAATTTGAAAAGCTGAAGCAGAATAAGGGTGGTCTTGTGTCGTTCAACAATTTTCTTTCTACGAGTATTAATTCAACAGTCTCTTATTTCTTTGCACAAAGTGCTCAATGTAATCCAGATTCAGTCGGAATTTTCTTTCAAATTACAATCGATATAACGGCTTCATGCAAGTCGTTCACCTCGTTGGATAACATAAGCAATTTTGATGTTTCAGAAAAAGAAGTACTGATCCTTCCCTATACCTTTTTTCATGTTGCAGAGATGAAATGTGTAGCTGACCGATTATGGCACGTGAACCTCATATTATCCGATGACTGCAATAAGCAATTCGCATCTTATCCCAAGCAACGCAGGGAAAATATGAACAATGAATCAACAAAGTTACATACCCTATGCTCATTGATGATTACTATGGGTGAATATGAGAAAGCTGAACAAATTTATAAGATGCTACCAGAGACAGAACATGATGACAATTGGGAAGAATTCTCCTATCTTTACAATCAACTTGGGTATATAAAAAAAGTTGAAGATGATTTTAATGGCTCATTGTTCTACTATCAAAAGGCACTTGAAATCAGAAACAACAATCTTTCAAATAATGATATGGAGTCAGCTGGGCTCTTCAACAACATAGGTATGGTGTACAAATCATTAGGAGACTATTCAACCGGAATTGTTTACCTTAGAAAGGCACTCGACATTGAAAAGCAGTATTTGACCTTCGTTCATCCTGATTTGGTCATATCCTATAATAATCTTGGTCTAATATATTGTGCGACAGGAGCGTTTCCAATGGCACTTTCATATTTTCAAAAAGCAGTTGAAATTCAACAAAAATTCCAAGTACCACCATATCCTTTCTTAACCTTAGTATGCATAAATGTTGCTCAAGTGCATTATTTATTGGGAGACAGTTCTACCACGCTCATCTATCTTGAAAAGGCACTCAAAATTCTTCTACAGAAATCTATGTTCACATCAATCGAACTCGTTGAAGTTTACAATAAAATTGGTACAGTGCATGAATCCATGGGAAAGTATATGACTGCCCTGTCAAATTATCAAAATGCTCTGCAAATTCAGTACATATACTATCCATTCATGCACCCTGATGTGGCCAAGACGTATGATAATATCGGTCATTTATACAGTACTGCGAACAATTACTTACCTGTGTCATTCTATTTTCAAGACCCACGGAAAATTGCAGAGAAAACGGAGTTTCGAAATCATTTGTATCCAAGCAAAATTCACAACAGTTGTAGAGATCTTTACAACTCGAATAGGTTTTACAGGCAACTATCTTCGAGCGACAGCAGAGCATTCAAAATCCTCCAAAATAATGATGCGTTCCACCTTTCTGAATCAATTAATAGCGACATCAATACTGATTCGACGTATCAAGATGTAGAAAATTGTACAATAATATGTGGCACACATGAAAAAAGATTTACATTTCGCAAGAAAGCTATTCAAACTCAACAAAGTTCTTTGCTTCGACTAAATCTTTTATTGGCTGATCCCTATAACAGCTTCGATTCGGCATGTTATAGTGCAGTGGGTCATTCGAAAGCTCCATTATGCTATGAAGCAACACTTGAAAGATCAAAAGATATAGTATCTTCAAGCACCCCATTGATGCTGAGTCCTGATAAAAACCTTGGTTCAATGTGCGACACCATGAGTAACTATGGCGAAGCTCTTGTATTTTACAAAAAGGCACTTGAAATACGTCAAACAACTATACCACAAAACCGTGCTGATTTAATCACATCTTTCAACAATGTCGGTAACGGGTAGAAAAAAATGGGCAAGCATTTGGGAGCTCTGTCCTATTATGAAAAAGCACTAAATAAAGGTCAAACAACGATACCTCGAAATCGTGCTCACTCGATCACACTTTGCAGCAATATCGGCAATCCGTATGAAAAAAGAGGCAAGCATTCGAGAGCATTTTTGTTCTGAGACATTACTCAGGACACTTTACGATGTTCATCACCTTCTAAGCCACAATCATCTACTACAAACAATATCAAAACTCGAAATTGTAAAAATGGAAAACGATAAAAAATAGTTTTCCATGATTTAACAAACATATGCAATTGAACATATATTAAATCAGAAATTTTCAACAGCACATATAAAGTAGAAATTTCACTTGCATTACATTGAACAAATCAATG
>CAJNSZ010000329.1:40749-96468 GCA_905329745.1 Rotaria sp. Silwood2 | reverse complement strand
TCGATTCAAGTCCTTTGTTTCTTGATTAATCTTTCTTAATAATTGTAATCGAATATTAAGTAATCGAAAGATTACTCTTGAAAATCTCTATAAACCGAAATAATTAGTTTAAAGAATATAGTCTCATTTACGTGTTTTTAAATCAAACTTAATTGAACGATAAAATCCAATGAGTAATAAAGAGCTTTTTGTTTTATAATCTTGTCCGAAATATATTTCAATGCTTTTTTTTATTCTGCTTCTGTTGTAATATAAGAAAATCTCACATTATCTTACTAATTTGTTCTCGAAGAAAAAAATAGAATCGTTGAAAACAACAAACAAATCTTTGAATTGAATATCAGAAAATATTTGAAGAATATTTTTGATTCAAACGATATGTATCATACATAATAACGTCCTATTAGCACTAATAGCATGAAAAAAATTCATGCATTACGAGTTTCTATCCTGTCTTTGACTTTTTAAATATTGATTTCGTGTTACACGCATCAATGCTGCCATAAGACCCATTCTTTTTCTGATTTCGTCGAATCTAGCTTAAAATACCTACAGTCAACACACAAGATTGGTGGTAACTCTGTTATTTATAAAAGAATTAGTGAATTCATTTTTCATGTATGCGATGAATTCTCTGTAACTAGATAGATCTTTAATTTTGTTAATTCGCATAGTGAGTTCTAAACAACACGAGTTCCTGTATATTTTATTTTTATACATATGAATTAGTTGCAGTGTTGTAAGGCAGAGATAAAATCGATATTGATCTGAAAGTTTCAGATAAGATCGTAAGTGTAGCGGTTTGAAAGATCTATTGGCAGTAAACGCAAGAGTGGTGATAGTTCATTTATCAGTAAATCCTAGCCTACTGAGAATGCATCAGTCTATAGACAGAAGATAGAGTCTAAAAATGAAATCTTGTTTCAAAGTGTACTTTCATGAATATCTTGCCATAGAGTGACATAATGTTTTATTAATGAGGGTAATAGTTTCGTTGGAAGTATTCTTTAAAGTATTTGTTAAAATAATTGTTGCGTGATAAATAGTATTAGTCTGGCTACATTGCTTTTTTGGATCTTACTGATATTTTTGAAGAAAATTGTGAATGTATGTTTTAAGATGAAGTTTTGATGGTTCTCCTCTTTTCATTACACACCATAGGAATTCGTTTTAAATTTTATCGGATATTTCGTTCCATGGGAGGTATGTGACTTTTACATTTTAGCCTTAAAGCAGCTGCACTAACAAGCTGTTTTATATATAGATACAATTATAGTTTAGCATTATGTCAGTTTTTAGTTCACCAGCTACATGAAAAACAGATCTGTAGATCGAATAGAACCATGAGAGGGTAACAGACTCACAACAGACGAGTACACTGGTAAATATCTGTGGAATGGTAACAGAGTGATAAACCAATATCAAACTAGTAGAGCGGCCAGTCTAATATTCTGACTGGTACTAATTCCATCTATGTCACAAGAGAATGAAAGGAGGTCTGAGCTCCTTGTGACACGCCTGGCAATATGAGTTCACGTAATACAGAACGGCCCTTTTATACTCGCTATATATGTCTGTATGCAATATAGTTTTGAGATGAAGTTTACGTACTGCTCTCATCGATTCAAGTCCTTTGTTTCTTGATTAATCTTTCATAATAATTAGGATTCGGATCAACCTCACAATATATCATTCAAGAACAAGGTGTTCATTATGATTGTGGTTGTATTATTTCACAAAATGGCGATTTATTACAATTCTTGCATGCCGAAGGCGCAAACGGATTAAGTGTACCATCTGTCTATGTTGCTTACTTCTCGACATTTGGTGCATTGGTAAGTTTTTCTCAAAGTTTGATAGTTGATTGCTTTTTCTAAATAATTTTTTTCGCTGACAGGCATGGCATCTTATATTATTTGAAGACTCTGTTCAAAATTTGTATGGGCCAATTCTTGCACCATCAGCTATTGATGATGATGAACCAATTCATCACCTTGCTGGTGAAAGTACTCGAGCTAAAATTTGTCATTTTGTTTGCACCAGATTACTATCAACATTTCACTTTTTGTCAACTAATTCAAATCAAAATGATGCTTGTATTATCTTGACACGTTGTTTTGAACAAATGGCATTTCTAACACAAAATGAAAATTCATGGATTAAATCTGTATATAAAACTAATGATGATGAAATTAAAGCTGAACAAGAATATAAAGATAGAGTATTTTATTTCACTTATAATAAGCTGGCTGAATATAAAGCGTATGTCAATCAATTAAGTTTACAATCACAAATACAAATGAATCTACAAAATTTTATTGATCAAATGCCTATTATTGTTCAATTTACACATTTTACAACTGAAGTAAATCGTCTAACAGATTCACAAATATCTCTGAAAATTTTACAACATACTCTAACATCTTTACCATTTTTAAAAATAGCTAAATTAATATATGATCTTAGTCAATTCTATTGTCTTTTACATCAAAGTTATACAAAATTAATTGAACGAAATGAATTTTCCACAATAGCATTACAACAATTATATGATCGTGGTCAAATCTATTACAATAGTTCTTATCAACAACAAGATCAAAATGACAATAAAACACATCGATCAATTATTGAAAATGGAATTGAAGCTGTTAATCTTTATCATACATTTTCTTATGGTTTGATTCGACCAGGTGCTTGTGATGAAACGCAACGTTTTTCAACTATTGGGTGGGAAACGCCAGTGAATTATTTAGTTACAAATGAAAATCATGATGAAGGCGATATTGTCATGCGTATAATCAGGTTAATTTTATATCTTTTAGTCCCAGACAATATTCTTTGGGAACAATTCTATGTTCCAAAAATAAGACAAACTCAGAATTTTACGCTACTATCTCTGTAGTTCAATTGAACAAAAACGAAATCATGCTTTATATAGTTTGCGTTAATCGTTTGATAAAAATATGTTCCCATTACGAACTTTGCAATAATTTTATCATAATACAATTTGAAACTACAGCTTACTTTTGTCTACACATGACTGCTACGCCAATAATCATTAAGTTATTTATCTTCTTTTAATGTTAGGTATTATCATGTTAATTTGAACAATATGTACTGTTTTAAATTTCAATTCCACTTTACAAAATGTCTAACTTCAATTTTTTGATGATTAGAACTGAAAAGGAAGTTTTCAATTAACATCAAACTTCGAGCTTCATGCTCCAGTGTAGCACGCTTTTGAACTACACATGAAGTCAGAACACTTTAAGTTCTATGTATGAGATTTTTTTGAATAATGTGTTAGACTGCAATGCTGAAAAAAATGTAAAAGGAAAAAAAAGTATCCTAAACTGTAATTCCCCTCACACTAACATTCCGAATAATTCATTCTATCCATGGTATTCTTGAATAAATAGCATTTGAGATTTTATGAGTCCACATGACTGAAGTTTATTTTCATTATTAACACTAGAATGAGTGTTCAAGAAGAACTGTTGTCTCAAATGTTGACTGAATGAATGAGATTTTTTTTATTCGGATATGATGAAAACTTAAAGAGAAATTTTAAAACAGATGAGAGTGTAGATGTGGATGTCAGTGTACTTCTCTCCTTTATTCCCACTCCCACCCACACCCTAGTCTCTATGTTAAAATTCTCGTATGCTCGTGCTGAGTACTTAAAGAACAGAAACCAGCATAATATTGCGGCTTTTTTAGAACGATATCTGAAACTGACATACTCGACATGAAATTCTTCATTAATTAAATATCTTAATTTGTTTTTAGTGTCTTAGTTGATTATCACAATAGTTTATTAGATTTGATGGAAAATGAATTGAACAAAAATCAGAATCATACTGTTGATTCTTTGAGAACTTTAATCAAAGAATTGACATCAAAAAATGTTTCGATATTACAAGTGGTAAATGATAATACTGGTGTTATTCATTTAAATGACAGAGATTGTCTATGGATTGACCAGTTATCACAAGCAAGTCTTATTTTTAACGATGAACAATATTTCATAACATCAGATTCTCGATTTACGTTTGATTTTGTTTATATTCAATCACAGATTATTCGAACATATCTTCTATATTGTCGTATTAACTATCGTCATATTATTCAAAAATATCAATGTCATACAAATCGAACAAAAACAACAACAACAGATGATGAACATTTAGATCTCGATGAAAAATACTTAGTTCGATTAAATGATGAACAACTTGAAAAGGAATGGAATTATTTAAAAGATATTTTATTAGACAAACTTTATGATACTTATAAACTTCTAAGACAAATAGCATTAACATTAAAAACTCAACAGAATGATTTTTCATCAAATTATCTTTTTGAATTTGTTCGAATGACTGATAAAGATAATGATATTCTTCGACAATTAGAAAAATATGAAATAAAAGATTTTCAATTATGTTATATTGATCATGTTATTGAAATTTATGGAGAATCAGTTAGTGGATTTCAACATTTATTTACAGATATGCCACCTTTACTTCGAATTCATATTGATTCTCAATTAAATGATAAACTTGTTCAAAACCTAAATGAAAATATTATTAACATTGACTATAACAATAATGTTGATAAAATTCAAACAACGATACAAACAATTACAACATTTCTTAATGAACTGAAAGATATTGAAGATGAACTTCAACAACAATCCACACACTCACTAACAGAAACATGTGGATTTTTAGCAATTGAAAATTCAATACTTTCATGGATACCTGATAAAATAAAATGTGAAAATTATGTCGATGTTTATATTCATTTAATACGCACAAGATCAAAACTTCAAGAACAAAAATTTAATATCGAAGAACAAAAAATGAAATTATGGGATGAAAGTTTTAATGCAGATGAATCACAAGAGAAACAAGGAAGTCGTTTTCAACAATATCTAAATCCACATTATGATAAACAAAAATCGAACGAAAATGAAACTACTAATAAATCAAACGATGATTGGCAACTTCCTGAAATTGATACAAACGAAACAACTCCTAATGTAACGAATGAACATAATTTACATAATAATGATCCATATGTAAATCAACCACTGCCCAATTCTAACGATCTTCCCGAAGAAAATATTCAATATACATCTTTAATGAAATTAAATTTCAAAGCAATTTCATGTATATCATCAAGCTTGTCTCAACAAATACATAAATATCGAAAGGAACCATTGACAGAACCAACGACTGTAACTAGGCCACCAAAATATACTATTATACATCCGAATGGAGAATCGAAATCAGCTCTATGGAAGAGGGAAAATATTTGTGAACAATTTAAAAAATTATTCGATGATAAAAAATATAACTATGATTTATACATTGTTGTGGATAAAAATGAAATGTTTTTTGATTTTACAAAGAATAATTACCTTTTAGCAGATCCATCAATTTTAGAATATCATATCATTGAAAAACAATTTTTAATTCAAACTAAAATTTATTTTCGAACACAAATGAAAGAATATCTAACTACATCCAAATGCAATGTTTCAACTATGATTCATCATTTTATTGATAATGAACAACTTAAATCTTTATCAACAGATATTATTCTATGTTTCTTTGACGAATACGGTAAATGTATTAATGATGGAATCATAAATGATCTTTGCAAACCAGATTGTAAGACAGTTTCAATTTTTGTGACCGAAGAAACATCAAATGGTAACACATTATATGAGCTTGCTTTACAAGATAAAAATGGTAATTAAAAGAAAAAAAGCTTATTAGGGTAGTCTTTTGCGGGTTGAAATGTAGAACTTATATCGGAGATGATATCAGTTCAACTTTGTCAAAATTTAAACTGAATCGATCAAGAAATTTTTTAAATTCGGCTATGGATGACTAAAACAAAAGACCTATTGAATCAACTTGTTTCTCCTATTCTTGAGGATTTTCATTTAATATGCATCAAAATATACCAGAATGTAGGTATAAATGTTTATATGAATATGAATGCGAGTATACTGGTACTCACTCAATCGAAATTCACATTCGCACCAAAGAGGCAGTCATATCAAAGTCACACAGGAAACTTGTATCAAAATCCTACATTTTCAAATTCAATAAAATCATTGTTTTTGCCAGGAGAGAACTATACATATTGTGTTGATTTTGATTTAGTTAGTTATCATAGAACAAAAGTAACTAAATAGTTTTTTCCACACTAATGACAAAATTCATTTCTTGTTGTCCAATTTTTTTATAGATAAACAATTATAAGACACTGCATCGAAGTTCTCATTGCTCCTATGGACAACTTTTCTCAATTAATAAAATGCTTAGATTTTAGAAAAACTTATCTTAAAGTATTAACGAAACGCGGAACAAAATCTCCATGTTTCTTTTCTTCTTTCATGAACCTTCAAGTTTCATGTATGAAATTTTGAGCTCGTCTGATTTGGAAACCATTTCAAAGCATAAATTCAAACCAAAGATGAAATTTCGAAACAAAGAAAAATGCATCTATTTCAAAGCATCTGTGAAAGAACTCCCTCAAAACTTTTGAATGTCATGATGAATTTTTCATCTAATGACAGAAACCCGACGTCGATAACTACGAATGATCAAAAGTAGTTGAAAAATTAGTGGTTGATATTGTAAGTTTCTTTAATTATAGATGAAAACCAAATTATAAATTTGTTTTGTTCAACAACAAAATGGCAACAAATAAATCTTTGGTTAAAAACGCTCTCACATATAAATGAACCTTCAGTTAATGATTATGCATTTTTTATGAGAGAAAAGAAAATAATCATTGATGATAATCAAATTCTCTCATCAACAATAGATCAAACAGAATCCACAACAATCGATATTATCAATCGAAATAGTTTGAGTAAAGTTATCTTAACATTTGAGACAAATAATCAAACTATTTCCGTATTAAACTCAATGAAGATTTCTTCTTTATTAAATAACGAAAATATTCTTAAACAATTAAATTTAACTGATGTATCTTCTGATGATTGTGTTCTTATCTTGAAAGAGCCAAATGAAATTACTTTAACAAAAGATGATCTCCAAAAGCCTATCAGTACTTATGCAACTGTTGACAATGAATTAATTCATTTTCAAATATCAATCTCAGTTCAAATAACAAAACATGACGATAAGAAACAAATTAAAATACCTTTATCAAATAGAAATATAACCATTGAACAATTGTTAAATTTAACAGAAAAATCAATCGATGTTTACAAATATTTGGCTACAAATGACACGAAAAGAATTATTAATTCCAATGAAATACTTTCAAACTTAAATAAAACAAAATTTATACTTGTGAAAGAAAACGAAACTTGTCTTATATCTATTAAGAAATCGAATAATGTACAACAAGTCGATAATAATGAAGAAAAAAGTGAGAAACTTCAACGATTTATTAGTTTTGCTACTATAGCTGATATTAATAAAGAAAATCAAGAAGATATTTTACATAAATATCTTATGTATTCAAATGATTTTGTTCCATCAAAAAATACTCAATTAATATCTTTTCTATCAGTATCACCAATTCAATTTACTATGATCAATGAAAATTTACCAGTTACTGTGATTATACAAAATAAGGAAATAAATAAATCGATTCAATTTAATTGTGAAGATTCGATTACTGTTCAACGTCTTTGTGAGATTGCATGCCAATTATGTTGTTTGAACAATAAATATTACTGCTTAAGTATGGATGATGACACAGAATTAACAGATAGCACTCTTTCTTTAAAAGATATTACTGATGAAAATGCGACCGAAATTAGTTTTAAATTGGTATCGACAGCGTCTCTGTATTGTTCGATCAACTACTCCAATCAAATCATTAAATTGCCATGCTGTCAAGATACACTGCTAATGACCATAATTAAAGAAGTACTACAGATATTAAACAAGTCAGAAGATAACATGGACATGTATGAGTTGATAGCATTAGATGATGATCGAACAGAAATCGATTTCAACTGTAAGTTAGATGATGTCCTGGCATTATTTCCTAATGGTTTGACGACTATTTCATTTGAATTAAAGAACAAAGGAGATTAAAATGAACAATTGACATTCAAAGTTATATTTGAACATTGACTTACCACTTATTTAATCCAGAAAATTTTTAAACAGGCTTCTGCACTTTATTTCTAATAAAGATGAAGTACTTTTTTTTCTTTTATCAAATTCAAAACCTTTTAGATGTAATAATTAATATAAAAGATTGACAAGGGTGGGTGTGGGTGTGGGTGTGGGTGGGTGTTGGTGTGGGTGTGTGGGTGTGGGTGTGGTGTGAGTGTGGGTGTGTTGGCTTTGGACGTGGGTGTGGATGTGCTGAACTTGGATGTGGGTGGGGTATGGGTGTGGGTGAGTGTGGGGTGTGGGTGAGTGTGGGGTGTGGGTGGGGGTGAGTATGGGTGGGTGTGGGTGTGGGTGTGTTGGCTTTGGACGTGGGTGTGTGGGTTTCGGTGGGTGCGGGTGTGGTGTGGGCGTGGTGTGGGTGTGGCGTGGNCATGGGCGGGCCGGCATAGGGGCGAGAGGGGGCAATTGCCCCCCGTAAAAAAATTTTTTTGGCTGGGACTTAAGAAGAACGCCATGAAAACAAGTGTTTTTAGGCGAAAAAGTGCTTATTGCCCCCCCTGAAAATTATGGTCCGGCCCGCCAATGATGAAACATGATAAAACTTCTATAAAGCAAATGCTTTGATACTTTTTGGGTGGGGTGGGTGTGGATGTGGATGTGCGCGTGGGTAGGTGACCAAAGATACAGACACAGACACCCACATCCAACTTAAAGACTTAAATTAACACAAACCAGTGACAGATATTTATCTATTCCGACTGATATTAGACAGAGAACTTTTGTATATAGGATGATCTGATCGAGAAACGACATTAACTTGAGATGGTAGTGATATATTAGGAAAATACTCTTCAAGAATTACCCATTCATCATCATTTGTTGCTGTGACCAAAAAAGACATTGAAGAAGAAACCTTTAATAAACCAAATTTGTGACTTTTTTGTTGCTAGAAGTAAGCACATCATGATTAGTTCTTCGTTTTAGATTCTGTCAAGGGTATTCAATTAGTTTTTGTCGATTTATGTATAGATATGAATTCGTTGGCTGTGGTTATGATGAATATTCTTCAATCATTGAAAACTAATCGAATTCATAGAGAAGTGAAAACTATAGATAAAATTGTTTTCAGTTGAATAAGATGATGTTGTGTTTCTTGTGATCAATATATTCCTCTCAATAAACTTGCGCTTATACAAATTTATGTTGAATTTCATAATCTTTCAAGAAAATTAATAATAGATGAATAAAACTTTGAATTTGTAGAAATCACCTAAATATCGCCCAGGATCATTAGGTAGGATACCAGTAGTGAGGACCGAATTGGCTCTAAACACTCAAATCGACTTCAAGTATTCACCAATCCAAGTAATATTCAATTGTACATCGAACTCTACATAATGTGTTTGATAATTGTGAATTGACGTCTAATGTATTCTTACCCTTTGTTTGCAATATTTTTAGCTAAAAAGAAATACTTTTTTTTTTAAGACAACAACTTTCTCGTCTGTCACATATGATAAAAATTAGACAAGATTATCGAAGACAAAAATGATGTATCAATTTAAAAAACAAAATTAAATATTCTTCTCATTTCACAATCGTCTGGAAATTGGAAACGTAAATAGTGTTACAGTAACGACTTTGAAATCAAGAAACAAATAATTAATGCAATAGTATCGAACTATATATATTTTTTTTGTTTTATTTGTATTATTTGTATGTCAATCAATCACTTCCAGATAAAATCAGCAGTAACAAGTAAAATTTTAAGAAAATGCAGACTTGAAAACCTGACAGATCAATAAAGGTGCCATATATGGATAACAATGTGAACTAATTTTATTTTTTAAGAACATGCTGAAAGAATGCTTTGACATTATTATCATTCAAGTTTAATATATTAATCTTGCCTATCAGTTGATGGTGCAAGCTTCTTATTTCTTCTCATTCTCATGTTTGTTGTTGATTTTTGAAACCTATCAGTTTAGATATTAAAAAAAATAATTTTTTTAATTCGATTGAGAATGGATGTTCTAGCTCAGATCATAAACGATTCTTTCATTGTTTGTCGTTAACACCTATTCATTATAAGAACAAATGACAGAAAATTCCATCTATCTCTTAACTTACTTCCAACGTTAATAAAAACTTGGATACTTCATGTTCTATTTATCTAAAATTACTGCAAATTTCGACTTTTACAAGCAAGTATTTGATACAGAAAGTGTTTCCCAAGTATTAAGCAAATTTTTGAAGTTAGAAATCGTTTATCATTGTATTTTTTTAACAAGACACATATAAGACAATCAGTAATTTTAGTATGAAATCAAAAATCTAGAACTTCTACTGGATTAGTGAAATTGATACAAACATCAATATATGTAGACGAGTATCAACATTGCAGTATCTCTTTTCTTCCATCGAACTGTGAAGAAAACTCTGCAAGAACATTATTTTTGTACCTTGGGAATATTTCTTTTAATGTGTTTCCGCTTTTAAAATCCAATTATGATTGATTTTCAATCAAAACTTATATCTTAAAGAAATAAGAATGTGCCTATTTTGTTTTTTTAAGAAAATTTTTTCTCGTCACTATAAAATTACAAGATAAATTCAAAATTACTTTTTTTGAATAAGATTATGGATTTCACGCTTCGACAATCTGATCTGTAAACATAACTTTTTCATTTTAGTATTCTATATCTCTTTTACACCTTGTTAATCGACCATACTTTCTGTTTTTGTTATTTAAGTTGAATTCGAGATGGGTGGAGGTGTGGGGGAAGAAGAACAGAAATATATGTACACACATCCACCTATACCAATATCCTTATTTGATAATCGACTCGTTTTCAAAAATATCTCGAATGATAAACAATGCTTCAAGACAAAGTTTGCGAAGCGTTTGCTTGAGGGTGGGATGTGGGTGTATGGGTGTGGGTGCGCGTGGGGTGTAAGTTGAGATAAAATTGATTCCCACACCCACACTCACCCATATGCAAGTTGACTCTTAGCGATAAAATGATTGTCTTTTTTTTTTATAAACTTGTAAGTACTTTTGAGTGTTACATATTGATAAAAGAAAAAAAAGCAACGCTGTTCTTCTTTTCTTGCTTCTTTTCGATGTTGCTTATCATTTTTCCTTTCTTTTAGTTATTACATACGATTCGATATGTCTCTACCGTCAGATGATTTTGCTCGACAGATTTTCTTTAAGATCCACAATGGTTTACCAAGACAAGGTCCTGGAAGTACTCAATCGACTCTTCGAGCTCTACACTCTATTAATCCGAGTCACAGACATCTAGACATACTGGATGTTGGCTGTGGTTCTGGTGTGACTACCTTCGATTTAGCAAGATTAGGACATCGCTTAATTGCAATTGATAACCATGAATTATTCATAGAGACTGTACTGACACGAGCTAAGCAAGAATATCTTTCAGAGCGTATAACGGCAGTAGTTGGTGATATGTTTCGTCTGCCTGAATTCGTTGCTCCAAATACATTCGATGTGATTTGGTCGGAAGGCTCAATTTACATTATTGGTTTCGAACGTGGTCTTACTGAATGGAAGAAATTTTTGAAGAAGGATGGCTATCTTGTCTGTTCCGAACTATCCTGGCTAACTAAGAATCCACCATTCGAAGCTCATAATTTTTGGTCGAAACATTATCCAAATATGCGTTCTCGAGAAGAAAATATCCGGATTATAAAAGAATGCGGCTATGAATTGATTGATAGTTTCGTTTTGGCTGAAGACGATTGGTGGAATGAGTATTATGGACCGATGGAACAACGAATTCACGAGCTAAAACTGAAATACAAGGGACATCAAGAAGCAGAAAGTGTGCTAAATGAACAACTAAGTGAGATTGACTTGTATAAGAAGTATACGGAGAGTTATGGTTATGTATTTTATATAATGAAACAATAAACAAGTCTTTTTTTTATTAGATTTATGATGAGCATATCTCAGCTCACGAAAAAATCGAATCGATTTATTATTTTCATTAAAACATTATCTATATGCTTTTTTTATAGCTTTATAAAAAAGACTTTTTCGATGCTGCTTTTTATCGATTAAGTTGTTTCTTGCTATTGAGATGTGTATGAAAAATCGTTAGAGGAATCATACGCCATTATATTTGAAAACCGCGAATGTCATGTCATTCATCCGAAGAAAGATAATATTCAATTCGGTCTTGCCTGTTCATCTCAGTTAACTTCATCATTCTCGTCTATGTCGCTGTAGGCTACATTTCTACTAGCATAGGTATATTTTTCTAAAATCGATGAAGTTTTATTTCAACAGTCAATATTTGATTTTCTGGCTTTCTGGATCAGAAAAATAAGACCTTGACATTGCTATACTGCATCAAGTATCAATGAAAATAATGTATAAACGTGGGCAGGTACGATCTCTTTCTTCGTTCATACTCACATCCGAAGGAAGTTTGGTGCATTCAAATCATGAAGTTTGAGAGATTTAATGTCATGGCTTCTTATAGTTTTCGAACTAAAATATGTACTGAAGCATAAGAGAAATGTGACCATAAAGGAAGGAACTACTGTAGACAATGGTTTTGTTGGAAATGTTGTGGCAAGATCAATATCGATCCAAATGTGTGTAGCTACAAAAGGCATTACAAGCCAAATTGTGAGTTTTGTACATAAAATGAATAAAAGTCTCATCTTTCTGAGAATGCGAGTGTATTAGAGTTGTTAATAAAGTGGAAACTTACTACAAATAATTAATTTGTTATTCAATGAAGAATCAAAATATTTTGAGTCGTGATTTATGTTTTTAAAAAATACTGGAAACTAAAGATATCCTTCAACTGATGCATTATTCAAAGTTGAATCATTGACGTACTATTTATGAAAGCGAGCATTAAACCTAGAATGATCACTTCGATTTGACCAAATTCGACCGATACCGGTACTGATCGTCAAAAATTCAGATCGGTTTCATCTATGATCGCTACCTTAACATGTACATCAGTTCTTGTTTTTTTCCAATTTGAGAAATATTTCATGGATAGTTTGTTTCGTGAATCGAACAAATACTGTGATCGATGCATTAATATAAAGTACAATCTGAATTCGATGTTTTCAAAGTTTAAAAACAAATGAAAAAATGAGAATATTCAAAACTCCATTCGTTGCACAAATATCTTTTTTAAAAGGAGAGTTTCATGTTTCTCTAGCAATCAAGATGAAGCATCATTGGTTGTTTTATTCAAAAGAAAAACTTTCAAAATCCAATCTGGAATTCTTCCTCTGTTACATTTTATCAGTAGATAATCATATTTGTACTTGATTTGATTATGAACATGCATGGCAAAGTCGATTTGTAATTATTAAGAAACCAAGACTTTCTTAGATTATTCGAAGCGAAATTCAATCAAGTTATAATTTCGAATCTTGACCTTTTCTTTGTTTTTTTCTAACAACGATACAAAATCATAACGATAACAACAAGAAAGTTTCTACATAAAAGATAACACTGAGTTCAGTCGTGTTATCATACTATCGAATGACTCATCAAAAATGGTCATTTATGAAAGTATAAATGACCAACAAATACTCTTCTATTGTACTCTCTTCCTTTGCCTAATATGACCAGATTCACAAAACAATGCCTGACAGTGTGGGAGTTTGTTCTACGCACACCCACATTCTTTTTGTCAATAAGTGCACTGATCAAAAAAAATCTCACTCGACAACCAACGCCAACTACATACATCGTATTGAGCATCACAAACAACACCAGAAAAATCAGGACAAGTTGCTTGAAATGCTGTTCATGTTCAATTTCGATCTACTTTACATAGCTGTTCTTTCTGACAAAGTTCCCATTCAAGACGAGTTTTTCATCTTATTGGTTTATTTCATGTTTTTTATTATTTTGTGACCTTTAAACACTTACGTCATGTTGAGTGGCTTTTTTCCTTCGTAATTTCGCAAGAATACGATTACGCAAGTTTCTACATTTATATAGTGGATGAAAATTGAGACATGTTCTCACATACAATTTACTATTGGTGAGTCGATTTCTTATTTCTCTCCGACGACAAAGATTTTCCAATCCTTCCCAAACAATACTGCTTTTTTTTGTTTATTATTATGATACTCAACGTTTTTATTTATTCATTTGAATTCTAGATATTTTAAATGTATTTTTATTTTACTGTAATTCATTTATGAACGTCAGTCAAACAAAATCAAAAACAAACGGAAACAATACCAAGTCTCTATACGAGTAAGATGAAGAAAATTTTTTTTCTTACAGAGCAACCCAACGATAAACTACGAAGCACTGTTAATCGATTCTCTTCTTCATCGATGTGCAATGTGCTTTTGCAGCCGTCATGGGTGTGTCTGTATTAGTTGCCATCTGTAATCGATTGTGACTTTTTTGTACCTCATAAAAATCTGTACCTCTGTGGTACGCATTTTGCACTCCATATTACCTTTCCTTCTTTGCACATTTTATGACGTTGGTAATATCTGAAAGCATTAAAACACGTAAAACTTTTCTAGATTAACGCTTTCTTACGAGTTATTTTTAATTGTTTCTCTGACTGGATAGTATTTGATCTTCTTGTCAATGTTTGCCACATAGAGCTTTCTTTTATGTAACCACATTGAAATTGAAAGCAGGCATTCAGCTGTTTTTTTTTCTTATTGAATACATGTTGAAATAAATCGATAGTCTACTAATGGACAGTATATCTATTCTAGGAGTGATGTCAACCAGAGTTCAAACGTGGGTGTGCCCTCGATGGAACCAAGTACGTATATTTAAAGAATACATTGAAATAACATATCAATTAACGTTTTCTCATTTTAGACGGGATCATCGAGAGTAATTGGACCGAACTGGTTGATGAATTCGATCAAATGAACTTGCGTGAACCACTTTTACGTGGTATTTATGGCTTTGGTTTCGAGCGACCATCTGCTATTCAGCAACGTGCAATTAAACCGTGTATTTTGGGTAAGTAAAAAGAATTGGTCGATCGCGTTGAATCAGTTAACACATATTTCGCTTAGGACACGATGTAATTGCTCAGGCACAGTCGGGTACAGGCAAAACAGCTACATTTACTATTTCGATTTTACAACGAATCGACGTGAATTTCAAAGATTGCCAAGCACTTATTTTGGCTCCTACACGAGAATTGGCTCAACAGGTATGATTAAGAGATATTTCCATAAACGAAAGTCGATTTCTTGTTGGATGTAGATTCAAAAGGTGGTGTTAGCACTTGGCGACTATATGAGTGTCACATGTCATGCTTGTATCGGCGGTAACAAGGTTCAGGACGACATTAAACGACTTGAATCAGGCGTACAAGTTGTTGTCGGCACACCAGGTCGTGTCTATGATATGCTCCAGCGAAGAGCTCTTCGTAAGTTATTAACATTTAACATTAATCTTGAATTTTCAATGATAAATTTCTTCAGAAAGCAAGAATATCAAAATGCTTGTGTTGGATGAAGCTGATGAAATGCTTAAAGAAGGATTCAAAGAACAAATCTACAACATTTTCATGTTGATGCCAGAAAATATTCAGGTATGACTAATATGATTCTTTCACTTTTAAGATGATTTGCCTCTCGTTAGACCATTCTTCTGTCGGCTACTATGCCCAGTGACATCCTGCAAGTTACAACAAAATTTATGACTGATCCGATTAAAATTCTCGTCAAAAAAGAAGAATTGACGCTTGATGGTATCCAGCAATTTTATATCGACATTCAACGTGAAGTAAGTGTTCAATAGCCATCAGTCGATGTTTTCATTCGATAAATTCACCATACATGAATTTGCCATGTTTAGGCTCACAAATTCGAAACGCTCTGCGATCTCTACTCAACAATGTCCATTACGAAAGCTGTTATCTTTTGTAACACTCGTCGACAAGTCGAATTTTTGACAAAAAGCATGACCGACCGCGATTTCACTGTTTCGGCTATGGTAAGTTTCTGAACGTCACATTTTAGCAAATACTAATTGGATCAATTTTATCAAACATGCACGTTTTTTACTGAGGATGTATTGAACTTCATCAGAAAATAAATACTCTATGAATCATAAAGTCCTTGACAGTTCTTCTGCAGATCAAACGAACGAGAGTTGTTCGACATTTTTGACAACGCCTATTTATGTTCGATTGTTTTTTAATTCGTTTAGTACGGTAACATGGACCAGAAGGACCGTAATACCATCATGAAAGAATTTCGTTCTGGTTCCAGTCGAGTGCTGATCGCAACCGATTTATTGGCACGTGGTATCGACGTTCAACAAATCAGTGTGGTCATCAATTACGATTTGCCGAATAACCGTGAAAATTACATTCATCGGTATGTTCACTTTCAAATATTTGACATAAAAGAAACAATGTAAAAGTCAATTTGCCTAATTCTTTTTTTCAGCATTGGTCGTGGCGGTCGATTCGGTCGCAAAGGTGTCGCAATTAATTTTGTCACCGATGAAGATCGAGCAACATTGCGTAGCATCGAACAATTTTACAATACCAAAGTACAAGAGATGCCAATGAACATAGCCGATCTGATATAAAGAAAGGCCGTTCTTATGCGTCTAGGTCAACATCATCACTTTTGACTTTTTTTCTATCTAACTTATTATACTGATGATGTGTATACTACACGAGAACAATAAATTTCTATATTACTATTGAATTTTTCTCTCTCAATCCAGAATCATAGCTAATATTTCAAGTCGCATCATTGTGTGCTAGGTATGAACGAATGTTAATCACTCTTACTACCACTGTCTTATTGTTTGAATTAGCTCAATAAAAGTTTTGTTTTCTCCTCATTTATGTGTTTTCGCTCCTCAAATAGATAGAGAATAAATGATCATGCTACAACCAAATCCTAATATTTAATGTAGCTAACTGATCGACCAAAAATAGCTTTATTCTTATGTTTCTATGAGACTTTTCGTATAGGCCGCATAAGAAAAGGAAAGAAGACAGGCGTCACACTTAATGCAATAGCCAAAAATAAGATCGACAGCATCAATTTCGAATATAATATCCACGATTTTCACCCAGAGAAAGGATCATACACCAGTATTGAATGACTTTCACTGTTACTACTATGTACACAAAGTGTTTGGAAATATTTCTTGTTATCTCGTATGATGAAAGGTTTTGTTACTAATTAAGATAAGAGAATTACAAGAGAATAGTGTCTGATAATCGAAAACAACTGCATAATAGTATTTGTTCGATAGAAATTAGTAAACTAGTCTAGTCGATACCATCCAAACGTTGCATCGTTTGTTGCAGATAGATGATCATTCTATCCGGTCTAGTCAGCAAGGATCAGAGATTTTTCCATGATGATTTGGTTGCGTAATTATACTTTTATTTGTAAATAGTTCGAACGCCGATTCGAAGAAATTACATTAGATCTTCTACATTGCGTTGCTATTACAATTACTTGCCATTTATTTATTGATTTACTTTTGAGTTCAGTTAAAGATTAGCATGTACGCAATGAAGAAAATGTATGTTGAAAATGTTACTTGAAGGTAGTTGTAGTTAGAAACCGAAGAAAGTTCATTATTTTTATGTTTCTGTTTAGGAACCAACACGGTCTTCGTAACAATTTTTAATCCCTAAGATGCATGAAACAGTCTTTTGAATTCTTCTAACAGTTAGTTTTCAAAAAAAAAACACCATTGTTTCAGATCGTTTAGTAATAGAGCAGCTCATGGCTGTCTGACAATTGTCGTGATAATAATATTAATCAAATGTTGATTGGCGAATAGAAAACGTCACTTAATGAGACATGTACAGCAATGCATATAATAGAATTTCAAAAGTGCCATCGCTTTCCGAAATAAATGGTTTCAATTCGTTGATGTCGCGATTCATGATTCTCTGTTGTCATCTTGATTATTACTCGTCTTCTCGACCAAAATTCACTTCGTTGAAATGTTCTAACTATCTGTTCATCAATCGCACTTGTGTGCACAGCACAGAAATCAATGGTCATTTGTTGGAGATCAGGCAAATGTGTTTCAATAATTTTTTGCCATTCTCCACCGGAGAGAATCGAGATCCATTGAAGATCTCGCCATTCAATGCGAAGTCGTCGTAAAGCTGGAAACGAGGCCAACATAAATGCCATATTAGGTGATTTAGAATTGTAAATAATCTCGAGTTCGCGAATATGATTTAGTTTATAATTTGACGACATCGACGTAGATAATAGTTCCTCTTGTGGCCATATGCGAAGTGATCGAAGATTCGGTGTATTATCTTGAAGGAATAAAACGGTGTTCGATGTCCAAAGGCAACGACTTATTGAGAAACGATGAAGATGGGAAAAAATAGCAGTGATTCGATGAAATTCACCACTAACATGTCTTAGCCGTAATGAACAGTCCACAAGTGATATAAAATAATGAGCATATTTACAAAATACAAAATTCACTAGAGAAGGAAAACTAAAGCCACTTGTCGATCCGATGTCAATAGTCAAACGTTTAACTTGATTACTGGATGCAAGCTGTCGAATAACTAAGTCTATCAATGCTTTATCAGTTCCTTGGAGCGAGAGAGAAGAAAGAGTTTGCCCAGTTGCTCGTAAAATTTGTTTATTAATGATACCAATAGTATTGCTATGAAACGATAGATGATAAATTTGGAAATAGACAATGGATGACGCTAGTGTATTCCAGACTATGGGGTCATGTTTGGACTCATCAAACAGCACATGAAGATGACACGAACGAAGAAGTTCATCAAAACGACGATTTAGCCCATAGAAAGCAAAGTAGAGCATATAGGCATCGAGATATTCCAAAATATGAAGTAACACTTCATTACTTAATGATTCAAGTCGAATAAGAGTGACATGTGACATAATTACATAGCAACGTATGTTTTACAATTGCATGCACAACAACTTAAAGAAACAGTCAGTATTGCGCCATTACGTTGCAATTATTGTCATGACAGAATATAAACACGTGTCTAGTTGTTTTTCAACCTTTTTTTAATACTCATAAACTATGCTTCTGTCAGTGAAAATCATTTTGTTTATCTGAACTCAATATAATGTCGTTATAGAAAATATATATCGATTCATTTGAGAAAATAATAATAGATGAAGAAGTTCAGCACAATGGATAATGATGTGTCAAATTGAGCCTAGTAAATGAAAATAATAAAACGCGTTGAGTGTCATATATCAGACAACATCTTGAGAAAACTAAATGGCATACGAACTGTAATTTTTCTAACGGGCAACTAACTCTCAGAAGGTATCTCGACAAACTATTGATAACTGAAAATGATACAAATGTTGATGGTCTCATCATACGATATTTTAATCTCGCAAGTTTATGTACAAGACAAAGTGAACTTGTTATTGTTGTTAAGTATTATGAGTTTGTTACTTCAGTATGTTTGAAGATGTCGTTACTCTTGTCAAATAGAAAAATATCATTCAAAATAGCTTGTATCAATGCTGTCAAAACTTCGGTGCATCAGTTGACGTTTCCACAAGTGCAATAGTTTATTGTTGTCAGAAATCGAATTCGTATGAATAATTTTGAAGAAAAATGACAACATAATCAAAATCCATTACCTAATATTTTTCTATTTAATTTCAACTTTTGTTATTGTTATTATTGTTGATAATAAAGTTTTATGAAATGAATTAGGACAAGATTATCTTATTTATTTCACAACATCTTCACTTCTATTTAGTACTTCTTGACATATGTCTTTTATTTAGCATCATAAATTTTGCTCTATGCTTTTCCATTGTACCAAAATCTGTTGTTGTTTCGTTGCACTCAAACGTGGTCCATAATCCGAAACAACAGCTGCTGCAGCGAAACTTGCGAATTTTCCTGCTGTCGGAAAATCTTTTCCTTGAGTAATAGCGAATAAAAATGCACCGGCAAACATATCACCCGCGCCACTAGTATCTACTGCTTGTACTCTGTAGGGTGCAATAGTGTGCAGTTGTGTGCCGTCGTAGACTAGTGCGCCTTCAGCACCCAGTGTAATAACAAATGTCCGAGAAAACTTTTTCAAACTATCGATGGCAATTTCTAGATTGTTGGTTTGTGCCCAAGTCAGTGCTTCAGCCCGATTGCAGAATAATAAATCCATATGTTTGCCGAACATCTCACGTAAATCATCACGAAAATCTGACACGACACCTGAATCCGAAAGGCTAGCTGCAGTTTTGATCCCGTTCTGTTCGGCGATTTCACGTATACGAACGGCAGCTGCACGACTGCTTGGTGACATCACCATATAGGCTTCAAAGTAGACGTAATCAGAAGCGGTAATAGCTTGCGGTACAATATCATGTTCTGATAGTGTCGTGTTGACACCAAGAAACGTATTTAATGTGCGTTCAGCATCCGGAGTGATCATCACCAAGCAAGTACCAGTGATACCTTCATTGTGGCGCTGATCAATTTGACAATCGACACCTGCTGTACATAGATCGTGTAAATAGAATCGACCGTTGTCATCATCTCCAACTTTACAGGTGTAAAATGTTTTGCCGCCAAATTGTGCAGTAGCAGTAATAGCATTAGCTGTGGATCCACCACTGGTTCGCTTCGAACACACTAAATGATCAGCAAGATGATCGAGCAACTGTTTTCGCCGCACCTCATCCACTAGTATCATCATACTCTTTTCGACTCTCATCGCAGCAAGATCGGCGTCGGTTACATTGATTTCTGTGTCTACAAGTGCAGCACCCACACCGTATACATGATAGTGCTTCTTCATTGAGGTTTTTCTTTTTTTGAAGCAAAGACCGTTTTTCTATCGATTGTAATAGCAATAAAATAGTTAATAATATGTATTACTCATTACTTTGATGTGTGATAAATATTTATGTTTACGTAGTACTAAGTAGTTGACTGTATTTAAATATTGAGTTGCAATCACCTTTGCGCAAAGGAAAGAATGAAACTAATTTTGTCGTTATTGCCACGCGTGTTGTGCATATATTCACTCAAAAATAAGGTAATCTGAAATTTTCTTTCTTCTATCCACCAATGTCGAATAGATGCATTGAGTCATACTGAATCAACGATTTGTATGACAAGTATCGATTTGGTTGTAACTGTCAAATTAAATGTACAGTCACAGAGCTTGACGAGCAAAATGTGACGAAAAAGATAAAAGTGATATTAACATCCATATGAATAATGACAGTGACTTAAACATTTGTATCCAAGATTTAGCATTCTCATAGTCGTTTACCTAAAATTGATGATTCAACTATTGTTAAAGCAATGGTATTTGTCCTTTGTTCAAAGAAACCTTTTATATTAATGAATTTTAACGAACAGATGTATATATTAAAATTATTGTGAAATCTATGAAAGTGTAGACAGATGTCGCCACAAGGTGGTTAACTGAATTTTATCAATTCATGTATACAAAGCTTTGGTCTCTCGTATTTTACTAGGTACACTCAAAATGCAAAATTTTAGTCAAAATATCATCCTTGGTACGGCTTTTAACTCAGACCGAACACATTCAAACAACTTAAAAATTCTATTTTCGAGTTATTAATTATGTAGTTCATGAAGTCTGGTTGATAAATTGATAAAGTAGACTTGAAATAAAACTATTTCGTTTCGATATCCTACACTGAACCTGTTTCATTGACAATAGAAGACGACAATATCTATTTTATATCTCTTTCTTTGATTGACATTGTCTTATTTTCTACAATTATTTGCTCTTCTGCTTTCTAATAGAAAAGAATCTACAATCAATGATTGATTATAATTTTGAAAATCTTACTCATGATTTTTAAAATAGCAACTTCATTGAAATTGTTTGAAGAATCTCTCATGTTGAAAATGAATTATTTGCTATTGATTTGGACAAGATTGTTTTCAAAGTAAATCTTCTAGAAGATTCAACTAAAAACATGTGAGACAGATATTCAATCATGAATTCATTCTTATTTCTCAATCGACGCTAAAGAACAGATGTTTTATTCGATGTTGCCATTTAGTGAAATGATCAAACTTATTGGTTATTACGTGAACAAGAAAGTAACTTCAAAAAAGTAAAATAACGATTTGATTGAAGTCAATTATTCGACTAAAGAGAATAATGATTTAAGACTTTCTTAAAAAAAAAATATTTGATCGAGTAAATAAAGAATTGTCATATCGAAAATCAATGATAAGATTCTGTGTAATATACAAGACTCAAATTTGACTACTGAAAAGAAATTCAATTATGTACAATAGATGAGTAAATAAAGAAACAGTTGTTAGACTAACGTTAGATTTCATCATTTTTTAATCTAGGGACAAGTAATTTGGCGTTCGATATGCATTACTTAATGATTATTTAGAGATTCGAATGTTGGTTGTCTATTGAGAAACAAAAGTCAATGTTCAAAAAAATATAGAAAGCAACTTATTTTAATGACAGCTGTTCTAGTGAATCCAATTATGCATTGGACATTAGTCAACGAGATTGAATAGAGAAAAAATTATGTCAAATTTAAAATTCGAACAAACATTGATATCAATTTCAATAAAACAGTTTGTTTCAATAGATCACCGATGCAAAAAAGTCGATTGCATGTATCTGTATTGATCGAAGTATAAAAATTTAAACAGTCAAAGTTAAGAATAGAGAACAGGTAACACTTGTGAACTCGGTTAAAATGAAGAAAATATGCACAAAGATATAGATGCGTACAGAGGAAAAAAAAAGAAAATCAAACATTGTTTAATATTAATGAGGTTCATATTCACGAAGAATTTGAATAATATCAACAACGATATCAGGTGGATCTCTAACACGCATATAATCAGCACCATCATCATAACTCATCTCAGCCCAATAAATAGCATCAGAATTGTTATGATCTTTTACATGTGGATCAGCTCCATTTTCTAATAATAGTTTAACAATCGAGTATGATTGACTATATGCTGCATGCATAAGCCCTGTCATACCTTTCACATCGGTACATGTATTAATTTTTGATTTAAATTCACCACCTTCGTTCAATAACCAATCGACCGTGTCGATATTATTTTGTCCTTGGCAGGCCGATAGAAAAATATCGTCAGCAAGAACAATAGAATTTGTCTTGTCGCCAAGTACATATTGAAAGAGATCGAGTGACGCAGACTCTTTTGCAAGAAAGATTAAAAGATTCAATAACGAATTCCCTTGGATTTTATAACGATCAATAAGTTCTTTCAAAATGTTTACGTCAATATTTGTTAATCCTTTTTGAATCGAATATAATTTGACTTGAAGTTCTGATCGTTGAAGGAGCAAACGAAGAATTTCATTATGACCATATTGACATGAATAATCAAGTGCTGAATGACCACATTTATCTGTTATATTGATATTGAGATTATTTACATGATCAAGTAAAAATTTGACTATATCAACATTTCCTGTATTGCAAGCACGAATAAATGCTGTTACACCATCGACACTATTTCGATAGTTCATATCAAGTCCTTGTTGAATATAAACAAGGATAAGATCTTTATCACCTTTTTTAATTGCATGACAGACATGTGTTACACCATATTTATCTTCAACATTACCGTTCTTTTCAGTGGACGATACGATATTCAAGCTCATCTTATTTCAATTTTTGTACGTCACTAATCTAAAGTATTTAATATTCAAGAACACAAATATAGTCTACGGTAGATATTTACAATAACAAAAACTCAAATTAAAACTTCACACTTTTTTGAATAACAAGAAACATTTTTTTTAATGTGTTCGTTTTTCTTTACACATTGATTATTCATAAACATGAGTATTCATGACATATGAACGCTTGTCACCTTGTCGTCATATATACAGAACGGAAAGAAAAAAATTCGATGTTTTTTGGTGCCTAACAAGATGATAGAACAAAATGGTCAAATTTCTTCCTTTCTTGGTTAAAAAAGGGTAACAAAAAAAGCAGATAGACGCTCTTCAAAACTCAAAACAACTGTTTTTTAAGTCTTTCTATTAACTATGTATCTTTCCTTTTTCTTCCTGTGATTGATTGAGAGTGACATCTAGAACTCTAACAGAAATCAATTTTTCATATATTACTAGACAAAAAGAAAATATTAGTTGAGCATTAGATGCCTTCTAGAATCTACTAGTCTAATGGACTCTATCCGCATGAAAGATCCTATTCATCAATTACATTTATTCAATTGTTTTCATTATAACCTAAAGAACATTATAATGTAATATTAAATTAGATAGTGTTCAAATCTCACTCTGATCGCCATTCCTTTTTTTCTTTCTTGTAACCGTTGGGTAATTGTATTTGATTGGCTTTTTGATGCTCTGTCCTTGTAGTTCAATGTGGCTGACACGAGCACGAAGTTAGCCGTGAGTTTTTAAAAACTCTTTTCATCTCTAATCGAGAAGTTGGAGTTTTTTTGACTATCCTGCCCATGTTTGGACTGATCCAAAGTCCACAAGAAAAACCAATTATGAATATCTTCTATTGCATTATATCTCCAAACCCTTCACTACTGCAGACTCGCAAAGTGATTATACGGTTACGCGTGATCGAGATCATCAATATTTGACCAAAGAAATAGAAGATAGAGCATAAGATATTTTGTTCGGAGTTAAATTCAAAAGTTAAAAACAAAAATGAAGTTTTCTATTATGTTCATATCCATATTTAAACTTGACAGTTGAATTCAACTTTCATATATCTATATTTTTTTAATGTATTCAGTGTTTTTTATTATTAAATTCTCTCTTATATCTCTTGTATGTTAAAATTCCAATATATTCATTTCATGATTACTATATTTGAAAAATTATATAAATATAAAGTATGATGCAACTTACTTTACAGTTTTGAGATGACAAACAGAATCGTTATGCAACACTATTACTTATTCTTGTACGACGTTTTAACTGTTCTTTCGGAAAAAACTGATTAACCTAAGGAGCATTGTTCATTTATTGGTGACACGCATATTTTTATTTTTATACATTTATAAATATGCTTCTATAATGCAAAAACATTTACTTAAATAAAAGCAATATATTTGACTAGCTGGGTATTTTCTAATATAAATAATGCAAACAAAAACGAACTTTTTTCGCTTTTAATTTAATAATCATTGTGTAATCTGAGTGTAATTAATAAAATATGTTGCAATAAAAATATTCAGACGACTTGATTAAAGACAAAAAACTAATAATTTATAAAAAAAAAAAAATTATATAATAAATATTTTAAAAAGGTTAAATTGATATCTCTAAAATGCTATGAACTCACCGAAGCAAAAAATGAGTCGTTATTGTGAGTTATTGAAATGATTTTCTCTGACTTTATATTGATCGAAAAAAAGATTCAAATATGTTTAATGTAAATGTGATTTGTTTTAAGATTTTATTTTAAAAAAGATTAATAATAACAATACAAAATAACAAATACGGGTACAGTCATGAATACTACAATATTAACAAGATTTCAACGATTCAATTTCTTCATCTTCTTCTTTCTCTGTTACCTTTTCTACTCGAATAGCAATTTTTCTTTTTGGAACATAACGAATTGATTTTACCCAAATTATTATTTATATGTTTTAATGTTAATAATATATTATAAACTTCATGAAAAGCTAATGCACGAGTTGATGTTGAATGAAATCTATAAATAAAAACAAAAAATTGTTTTATTTTTCTATAAAATAAAACATACGCAAGATATTTTTCTAATGGTAATTTTTGATGAAGAATTTTCTGTCTAGCAGCTTTTTGATATGTTAACGGTTCTTTATTTTCATCATTATCATAAATTCCATCAACAATATAAACAGCACCATGATCAAAATGAGGGATTTCATTAGGTGAATCAAATGTTAAGGCCCTCCCGCCCTTAAAAGCCGATCTCAGTCCAGGTATACTGAAATCACATGAAATTTTCAGGATATGTTGGGGCTATAGTGAGGAGGCTATAGTAAAATTTTCAGCCTTATATTATATGGTTTGAGGGAAATATGCACCAAGCAAGGGTCAAGAAAATAGTTCATCTCATCTCCAAAAATTCTCTGCGGACCTTCATTCTATATACATATAATTTGATTTTTTTTTTGAAAGCTTGTTTCTAGGGCTAGCCTACCTCGTGGGCATTTTTTTAAAATTTTTACTTTTTAAGCGAAGAAAGGGATGACAAGTTCAATGACTCAAAACAAAAAACCTTAAAAAATGGCGCGTTTTCTATAGAGGTGTTTTCTTATATGATAATAAAAAAGCTTATTTTAAAAAACAGGCCACGAGGTAGCCTAGCCCTAGAGACGAGCTTTCAAACAAAAAAAAAGTATTTGACTTTCTATTGTACTGTGGTGGAATGGCGCTGAAGATACGGAAAGCCATCGCATGTAAACAGACATGTGTAGTAAAATTGTTATATCTCTAGCCAAAGTACGAGCAATCGAGCTGAAATTTTCAGTGGTACGAAGATGACCCATTTCCAGTATGCATAGAAATTTTCAGCTCTATACAATGCATTAGGACGGATATCGCATTTTAGCAAGATGACGAAGCCAAATTGGCGGGAGACTATTTCTTGAGGGAGGGGGGCCTTAAATAAATTAAACGATCTTTATCAAAAAATCAATATATAATTCTCTTTTTGAGTCAAAATAAATTGAATGCTTATGTCGTAATGTATGATGACTTGTTTGAAAATTATTTGAAAGATCAATTATTATAATATATAAGATAGTGAATGAAAACGATCAATATATTTAAAACAACGAAAAACTCTTTGGATAAATGATGAAAAACTATGAATGATGAGCATAAACAAATTTAAATCCTCCATCAATAATAAAAAAATCTCCTAATCGAGCTATTTAAGCTAATGTATAAAGAGTAATCCAACGTTGAGGTTTATATTTTAGTTCAAATATTGCAAATATTGATGTACACAAAAGAAATTCTAATTGATGAGAATCTGGCATAGTAACAACGAATTCTTTTCCTTTTTCATTCATAATCAATGACGTTCTTTTCGTGCTTCTTCATCAAATAAATATATTAAAATGAAAATACAAAAAAAAAAGAATTTAATTTACTTTTCTTACTCAAAAAGATCACGTTGTATATCAAATGATTTAATAATGAAAAATCTTTATCAATATTTCGGAGTTATACTAGATTTTTCTTTCAATCCCCGTCTTTGGAACGAGGATTATAGCATCAGACTTATAAATTTCTACATCCAACCAAACCAACTACGGCCTATACCTCTTATATTTTCACAATATTTATTTTTTCAATTTAATAAAACAAAATCCATGGTATTTTTTATTCAACGATACGTTTGACCATTTTTTAAGTAGATTTCTAATGTCTGTTTGATATACTATATTTCATTCAAACATAATATTATGTATTATGAAAATCAAGCTACATAATATAAACGTTGCGATAAAAGAAAATGACCTTACGAACGGAGCATTCATGAATAAAGGAAAAATATTAGACGGAATAGAAAATGCATCAGCCATTCATCATAGTCTAATTTTATAACATCAATATTTATCTTGATTTCATTGTTGCCATAGGCTCCAAACAGACTAAAACAAAAAAGCGAATTAACACCGAATTAGCGAATAAATCGTGTAAAAAAAAATGATTTAAGTCGGAATAAACCGATCACATTGCTCAATTCGTTTTATTTTTTTTTCAGTCTGTTTGGGGTCATAGACGGCAATGAGAAAGGCATTCATATCTAAAATGAAACAAATAAGATAATCCGAATCAGAAATGGACACTTCAAATAACAATAATCTTAATATACTCGATTTACCTAATGAAATATTACTAATCATTTTCAATAAACTGAATACGGTCGATGCTCTCTATTCGCTTGTGGATATTAATGAACGATTTGATCGATTAGTATTTGATTCACTTCATATTCGGAATCTTGATACGACAAGCATGGTCATAAAATCATATTATGATCGTAACTTTTCAATAGACAAGAATGTTCTTTTAAGAATATGTGAAAAAAATTTACCACGAATTCATCATCAATTAAATGAACTTATTGTTGAACAAAATTCAATGAAACATATTCTTTTTACTGTTGCTTATCCTCAACTTTACTCATTATCACTTGTTAATTTTCAAGAAGAAATACTTTTTCAATATTTAAGAGGTACATTATTCATAGTTTATTTTATTCATTGTCTTTATTTTTTAAATCTTCAGGTTATTCAATTCTTCATCATATTCTTTGTCAACAAATTATAGATCTTAATATTGATGTTCCGTATAAGCCAAAATCAAAAGTATCTAAAACTCTATCAAGTATATTTGCATTGATTTTATCTATATGTCAACGATTAATTAATTTGAATTTTTTGTCAATTATTTTATGATCGGAAGACTCCGATTTCTATTTATAATTTATCACCAAGAAGTTGCACATCGTCAACTTAAACTAAATAAAAAGTTAATGTCAAAAGATTTGATGATTGTCTTTAACTTGTTCAACATCTCAAATATTTATCAACATTGATTATTGATGTGAAACAAATATCATTGAGTTTATCAGATAGAAATAATAAAGTAAATATAATTTCAATTCTTGTATTTTGAAAAGAAACAAAATCTTAATTATATTTTCATTGTAGGAAAAACTTCCCGAATTGAAATATTTTTCATTGACTTCAATGAAGTATGCACCTCATTATGACGATGAAATTATTCCATTACTTCGTCGAATGATAAATCTTAAAGAATTAACATTATTCTTGGTAGTACTAAAAAGGTACTCGACTTATATTGATAGTACTCAGTTACATGATCAAATTCTTATTTATATGCCACAATTGAACAAATTTACGTTCAGTATTAACACAATTGTTGTTAACACAAACATTCAAATTAATCTAGCGTCGAATGAAGATATTCAACATAGTTTCATTGGAAAAGAATATGGGCAAGTTGGTTCTTACGTCCATACTAGATTAGAAGACAATATAGGCATGTCGCATGTCTATTCATTTCCATATCAATTTGAATATTTTCTTCATCTTAACAATTCTTTTCAAGGTGATATGTTTAATACAGTTCGACGCTTAACAATGACTGATAGACGTCCTTTTGAACATAATTTATTCATACTTGTCTCTCAATGTTTTCCTTTTCTCAAAGAGTTATATGTTGTTAATGATCAACCACAAGAAAATAAGCAACATTCGTCTATATTGATTATATTTCCTCATCTTATTCTTTTCAATCTGGTTAAAACACATGCGGATTATGCTGAACAACTTCTCTTCGATAAAAACACTCATTTGCCTTCTTTGTTAGACCTATGCATCAAGTACAAATCACTCGCAATTATAACAAATAATTTTACCAATAATCCAATATGTCGCAATTGTGCTAAAATAAAAAAAAACTTCATGTAGATGAGTTTTTACGATCAAAAAATTTTCATCAATATTTTCCTTTATTATAAATAGTAATTTTGTTAGAAATTCTTTGAATAAAAGAAGGTAGTGTGATAAAGTGAAATATACTTGAATCAGCGAAAATGAAACCGCATAATATAATAGATGGATACTTTATTTCATATATGTAGTACTTCAACAAAATAGCTGTATTACATGTATATATCTATTTAGCTACACTTTCAAAATGAATATAAACATGAATAATATCATTTTTATTAAGAGTATCATTTTTTGAATTTCAAGTAGAACTGATTGGATGTATTCTCACACAACAAATAAACTAACTTATTGTAAGAATAATGTTTTCATATTTGTTTGTGTCAAATAATCTTTACTTACAGTTGAAATTCCTACATATATGGTTTCCAAGTGAAGAAATCCGTTTGGATCCTATTAAATCCGATCAGTTATCAGAGCTCGATGACTAAATTCATTCATGAATCCGATGTCCGAATTCTAACATACATCTTGTGGAATTTAATATTTGAATATGATAGAAACAATGGTACTAGAATTTCGAAAGAGTTTTGTTGTATTTCTTTCAAGCCCAACAGATATTTGATAAGATCTAACATTCAATTTTTTACGGTATCAGCTCATTCATACAATCAATCGTAAAAATATCAGTGACGATTAAGTCAAATAGAAAATGTCCGATTAGGTGAGCTCAACAATTATACTCGAATTTTCATCTCATTTTTCCATCTACGCGCTCACCTAATTATTTTTGGATTTCGATATTGGGGTTCGATCAGATCCTAACACGAAAAATCAGAATGCGATTCCATCATTTGGTTTCTGACAATATTTCTGCAAGATTCTATCGTATTTTGCAGGATTCTGATAAGATTCGATCTTTCTTTAGAAAATTCTATTGTTGCATTGGTTTTCTTGAGGAAGTAAGATATTTTTCTTAATTTCTTCAGGAGCGACGTGTCGTGATCAACGAAGGGTGGGAGTACTTTTCGAAAATAGCACTTCCCACATCAAAGTGTCGCTGTCGTGTCCTAAAAATTCCCATAGGATTGTCTTGGAAATTATCAGCATCTGGTACCAGGGATTTCGACAAGTGGTGACAAAATCTGCCGGTTTTGCGATAGAATTCAACAGCCGAATATATCATCCTGATGTGATCCAACATAAAAATGCCACGAAACAATCGAGAGCACATCGACCTCATTTAAATTTTTCCTTTAACAAAAAACATGCAACAATATTGGATCAAAATTTCACACATATTCAGATATTTATATATCACAAATAAATTGAAGAGCAATACAATGTTTACTTTGTGGACATTGAAATGGTTGTGATGGATGAAAGCAACCCAAATAATAAAGAAAAAAATAATAATAATAATTCAAATTTTAAATAAAAGTAATATCCATTTCAATCAATGGTGCACTCCGTTGTAACTTGAATAACTTCGGTTAGAAAGCTGCTAGAGACCTGAGTTTTCAGTTTTGGACAGAGTAGCATCAACTTTATATGAAAATATAAAAAAGCAACATCACACCGAGTCTCAAGATCGCCTATCTGTGATTTTCAAAATAAATTCGATTTGTATGACCTGTCTGTGAAAAGCCATTATTTCTTGAAAGTTCAATATCTCAAGACAGACATATTCGTTTTGGCTGAAACTTCCAGACGATTTTAATGATTAGTAGACCTATCTATGGGTTAAGTTTCATATTGAAATTTTTGAATTTGATTTTGTCGAACATGCGTTGCCACAGACCCAAAGTTTAGTCAAATGGCCATAACTCCCTAAGAACAAAAGCTGGAAATCTGGGATTGGTGGCAAATAGTACACAATCGACTGTCTTACTAAATTTATACCAAAAAACTTCAATGCCAAATGGATTTTCATTGCTTAGGTGAATTGCTAAAATTTCACAGGTAAGCGACCTCAAGACTCGGTGTCCTGTTGCTTTTTTTTATATCTCCATATAGATTACATGCTGCTTTTTCCAAAACTGAAAACCGCAAATCTCTGGCTGCTTCCTAGCCGAGGTTATTCAACTTACAATGGAGTGCACTCTTCATTGAAATGTATACGAATATTTAGAATGAATTTTATCCTCAAAAGCTGGACTCAAGAATTTTATAGATTTGCTTTTTATAGAAAAATTCAATCTTATCTCAAAAGATAAGAATAATAATAATATCAGTAGCAGACACCTTTCAACTGGTGAACAGGATGTAAAATATTAAATAGTGTAGATTAAGAATTTAATTTAGATGAATCAACAACTGACCTATTTTGAAGTCATGTCTTTAATATTAATTTCGATTATTTTGAGTACCAGGAAGCCAATAAGATTTAGGATTGTTACCAGATAGTCAGGCTAATTCAGCCTTTGGCATTACTTGCATAATAATTACTCAAGAGAAAATTAGAATAACAAACAAAGATGGTATAGATCTCATCGTTGTTCTTTGTATTGATTGTTGATATTGTTAATTCTATCGCATTGAATGCAGGGCTGGACGGGCCCGAGTCATGACTCGCACTCGAAAATTAGAAGATTTTGATTCGACTGTGTAACTCGAGTCATTCGTTCACAAAAGAAATTCATTTGCTTATATATAAAAAAATCATAATTTATAAAATTAAATTTTCTCTGATTCATAACTTTCATTCTAATTGAATATACTACATTAGAGCATTTTTTTCTCAAGAGTTTTCTTTTACTTACGTATTCACATGGTTGTAAATCTTAGCCTATGCATATTATTGGATATGTATATTTTGTCTCATTTTGTTTTGTTTTGGATCATCTGTGAAATGCGATAAGACATTATTTCACGGATAACAATTTTTTAATCACCAAAAGTTTGAGTATTAATCACCAAAAATTAACGCTTGGATCATCGACTTTATCATAAATGAAAACAAGAATAACAAATAGGAAAAGAATTTACAACGGCTTACACGATTTATTTTCCGTGAATTTGCCTTTCATTGATTGCTTTCGATATTAGTTGGTTACTTTTATAAAAAGAAATAAAATAAAATTTCGGCTCTTTAAGATCTACTTGTCGTTGATGGTTAGTTCTCATTTCGTCGAAAGCTTAATTGGTTTTCTTGTTTCGTCGAAAATCATTTTTTGAGTGTTCTCCTTTCGTCGAAATTTTTTTTTTGTGTGTTCTCGTTTCGTCGAAAATTAAAAATTGAATAAAAGTATGCAGAATGTAATTAGCTTATTCACGATCATTTCATTTTCTTTAACAGACTAATTCTCAAAAAGGATTCTTGGTGGATCTGTTGAAAAAATTTGTTGAGAGCATTATATGAATTATACAGAGCTAATGGATTCACCTCACTAATGTCGAAAGGCAAAGATATTGAAATTTACAAACACCGAGATGTGAAAATATTGAGATATTAGTAGTGTTGAGTGTATGAGTAGGCAATGAGAAAACGGTCACCCACGTCCTCATATATACCGAAGTAATCAAACACCCTCACTCTAACCCCTATTTTTCTACAATTAAGACTTTGTTGTTTATAACCACTAAATATTTTAATCAAGGATTTCGATTTACAAATAAATTATTCGTGATGGTACTGGATCGTTGGTTGAATGAAGTAACTGTATAGTTTAATTAGTTTCTTTGATGAAACTTAGTCTATTCAAGAGAATGAAAGTAATTACAGGGTATAACAAAATTATAGCCCCCTTTTGTCGTTGAGATTTTTTAATGAAGACGGATAGTTAGATCAAATCTAAATAGTGATTTCGATAGCCCTTGAAGTTCTCTATCGAAAACAGTATAGATCAAAATCCCCAAAAAAACTTTCCTTAGAAAGTTTTACAAAAAACCGAAGTGCTCCAAAATCAAGTGCCAGAGGCACTTGAGAAAAACATTTCAAAATATAGTCATCCGAAAGAGCAAAAAATTCTGAGCAAAATGAGGGGTCGCCCAGTTCTCCACGATGTTTTCTTATGAAGTTATAAACATCAGAAAAGTGGGAAAAAAGTGTCTTTAGGCTATTTTTTTTGGCGGTTTTTTGATGAATTTTAAAGTTTTTTTCACTTTTCTGCTGCTTATAACTTTATAAGAAAACATCATGGAGAACTGGGCGACCCCTCATTTTGCTCAGAATTTTTTGCTCTTTCGGATGACTATATTTTGAAATGTTTTTCTCAGGTGCCTCTGGCACTTGATTTTGGAGNAAATGTTTTTCTCAAGTGCCTCTGGCACTTGATTTTGGAGCACTTCGGTTTTTTGTAAAACTTTCTAAGGAAAGTTTTTTTGGGGATTTTGATCTATACTGTTTTCGATAGAGAACTTCAAGGGCTATCGAAATCACTATTTAGATTTGATCTAACTATCCGTCTTCATTAAAAAATCTCAACGACAAAAGGGGGCTATAATTTTGTTATACCCTGTAGAATAAACTACTTATATTCTTCATATTTTCTTTCAGTTTTATATTTCGATGAAACAAGAACGCTAGCAAAATATTTTTTGACGAAACAGGAACACTGGGAAAACAGCTGTATAAAAATTTTCGACGAAACAAGAAAATCAATTAAGCTTTCGACGAAACGAGAATACATCGATGAATTCAACTGTCAAGTTTAATTTTAAATCTTAATTAAAATCAACAAACAAGAAGCAATGATCTCAAGGCAACAATATTCATTAGTATAAATTTTTGTTATCATCACTTAACAGATCATATTCATACTGTTCATTAACTTTGACTTTTTTTTTTTGAAGTACAATTATCATCATCTTTTTCTTCGTTATACATCATTGGGTTTTCGTTTTAACTGGTATATTATTAAAATGTTTTTCACACTTGAAATTCAAAGATGCTTTCTTTCAGGAGATACTATCGTCTGAAAAAGTCACAATGATCTTAGCCCGCACTCTTTTGCTCCGAGAAGGTGGATTTCATGTTGAAAATTTTCTAACAATACTTGACGTCATTGTGCATGTCAACTTGTTTTCATTTAATTTTTCGATGCACTGATGAAAAACGAAAATGAAAATAAAAATATCACTATGGAAAGTGCTAATTATATAAAATATGATAAAAAAAATCAATGAAACAATATTTTTATAAGTCAAAAAGACTGACGCATGATAAGTAGTATTCTCGACTGGACTTGTTACTTCCCAGAATAATACGATTCAGCCACTTTTCCATGCAAAAGTTAATGTCGAGAAAATCGTGAAATGTACAACACTGTTTTGGCATTTCCACAGTATATTTTAGTGATGAAACTAGTTTTTATGATTTATCATTTGCTAGACTAAAGAGCTTTTCGACATGGTTTCTTTTAGAAATCTCCGAAAATTGTTTTGATTTTTTAGAATCTGAATAATAATGAAAACTTTTAGTTTATAGAATATTCATTAGAGAAAAGTAGAACATCTTTTTGAAGGCATAAATTGAAAACAGTAAATTTTCGGATTGAATTGAGGACTTTGATGAATAATTTCTGATGAAAACAGTTAATGGAATTTGTGGTATTGTTTTCTGTGATCTTCAATAAATTGTTCCAAATATTTTATTCTGTTTTGTTGAGAAGAAGAGTAGTTGAGTTGGTCTCATGTCTTTCTGTAAGGAAAGCTTCAGACAACAGAGCGATAATGAATTTTTCTTTCGATGTCATTTGGAGATTGTCTATTGCGAACTATCAATGGATACCACAGTTACCAGTCATTCAAAACAATTTTGACGTGCTCTAAACATATTGATTGTGGAAAACGAAAATCATTCATAGTTCGTTCAATGGACCCTGTTGAATAAAAACAGTACCGTGATGTATTTATATTCAAGTATTGGCTACTTTTGAGGTCAAGAAGACTTCATTTCTAAAAACTGTACTATTACTATTTCAATGTGAAATACTACACCTGACACATTCGGTCAAATTTGCTAGTTGATATATGTTCGCCGGTCAAAGACTAGTATTTCATGGATTGGAAGAAAGAGAAAAAAGACTATGGATGTGTGACAGAAAATGCGAACGGAGGCAAGAGTATGAAAAGAAAAGACAATGTAACCGACACAAAGAATGCATGTAGGAGAGGAGGCATGAAAGAGAGATATGTGCTAATTAATAAAAGTGTATGAAATGACATGCTTCCATAGGCTCTACTAAAATTAGATAGTTCATATAGGCTTATCTTCCTTGTACGCTTGGGGATTCATTGCTATTCTAACGTAAGTTGTACGACCTCTATATTTTATCTTCCTTCTCCATGTATGACATCGCCCAAGTAATCAACAAGATAAAATAGAACTATATATTCAGGAAAAAAATTGATTTCGCCTGCGTTTTTAGCAACGATTAAAAAGATACTTGTCAAGTGATTGCACAAATCAGTTCAATACAATTTTCTAACTTTTCCAAGTGTCAATTCTTCTCACAAAAAATATGCCAATAAATAGGTCTAAAATTTGGATAAAAATTGGTTGTTGCACTAGATTTGATCATACGCATTTAGTCTCATCCTTTGAATATTTTTTTAAAAATCTAATAATAGATTTTTTTGAGATGAACATATGAGAATGCACATAGCTAAGAAGTGAACGATCTTATGTGTTCTGGAGTTGCTCATAGAAAATATTGTTCTCAAAGAACTCGAACAGGTTTTTGGGCCGAAAATAGTGAGCATTGTTTAATAAATCTCTCCATTATAAAGTGAAAAATTATAATTCTTTTGTTCAATGACAAGCTCTTTCATCTTTCTTAGTACGATTTGTATCTTGCTTTGCACCACAAAAGTCGAACTGTGTTAAGCAGTAACGAAGCCAGAAAAGTATTCTAGGGGGAAAGGAAGAAGTTGAGTCACAAGCCGAAACCACCGTAGGAGGGAGCTAAGCACATCAAAGAGAGCATTCCTTAGCGTTCACATTTTTCGAGAGTAGCTCACCTCCTGTGGTTACGTTACTAGTTGTGGGAAGCAGTCAGTAATATCCACACTGTAGGCAAGAATATACTATAATGCATAACGATATTATCTAGTTGGGTCAAGAATCGTAAAAAGAAATCGCTTTGAAGATAAGAAAAATAAGATATTGAAGTGATAAATAGGAAAGTAATTTCCTGTGTTAATTAATCAAGATTCAAGGAGTATTAGACAGAAAGTTTTCCGATAGATTTGTAGAAACTTGTAGATACATAATCTCGTGTGTTAGAGTATCGAATGAATACTTTTTAAACGTGCAACACATCGAATTTTCTCTGTGCTAAATATGGTGGTACTCTTTTTTTCTTTTCTAGAAATCAATTCAAACTCAACAGATAGATATTCAAAGAAGTTTATAACAGTCATTTCTCAGTCAATTGAACTGAAGCTTCAGACCAAGCATGAAAAACATCAGTCAATAGTGACACATCGGAAAAATAACAAACCTTCTTTAGGAAGGTTTAGAAGAGATAAAATTTTTCAAAAGATATTCTTCATTAGTCTTTGCATTCAGAAAATTCTTTCCTGATGAGCCAGATAATGAAATATATAATTACTGACGTCATTTCTTTCTCACATAAAAATATGCAAATTCACTCTTTTGTATTAATATGGCTTCCAGGCACAATTTGACATTGTTGTCATGCATGTCGTTCATGAGATTTGCGTTCATTTAATCAAGTAATAGACATTTATTTTGTAAAATATAGCTTTGCATGTCTCTTTTGCTTCAGTAATTATATTCATAGACAACAGTATAGTAAAGAAAAAGAGAAAGAGAGAGAGAGAGAGAGAGAAATGCCCTCTATATAAATGGATCAACTACAAAATGAAATTTCATTCAGATTGAAACAAATCATGTCGTCATCATCAAATTCGACTGTTTGGCTTAACTATATGAATGTGCAGGTAAATCGCTATTTACCATTACCATTTCTCATACTCGGTACAATTGGTGTGATTTTAAATATGATAATATTTACTCGTCGAGGTCTTTTCATCAATTCATGTACACATTATCTCTTGGGAAATACGGTGGCCAACTTTGTTATACTCTATTGGGTTGTTTTCACACGAATTCTTTCCGATGGCTATAAAATTGATCCAAGTACTACATCGGACACATTTTGTAAAGTGAGATACTTTTTTACATATGTTCCACGAACACTATCAACGTGGTTCATCTTATTGGCCTGTATTGATCGATGGGCATCGAGCATAAAAGTACAGCGACGCTTTAACAGTGTGCCATTCGCTCGTATAGTCATTGTAATAGCCACCATCATATGCAGCGTGTCATTTTCTAATGTGCTGGTTTACTTTGGCATTCAAAAAAGTTCTACTTCAACAACATGCTATGCACAACCTGGACCTTATCGTATCTTTTCCGATCTTCAATATCTTATCTTTTATGCGTTGGGACCAGCTCTAATTATGTTAGCCTTTGGTTTGGCAACTCTTCGCAACCTTCGACGAACTCGTCGTCAGGTGTTACCGACTGGTGTACAACCGACCAAGAACACTACACGACGCGACGGTCAATTGTTAGCAATGCTTCTCATGCAAGTGGCATTGATCATTGTCTTCACAGGTCCATTTGCCGGTCAAAAATTATATGACACATTTACGTTAAATGTAAAAAAATCCCCTCTGCGAACTGCACAAGACAATTTAAGCGGAGCCATTGTACGTATCCTATCTTATGGTTCACATGCGTTTGGCTTTTTTGTGTACACTCTTTCGGCGCGTATCTTTCGAAAAGAGTTACTCAGAACAGTGAATAGTGTATATCGACGAATTATGGGTCGAAATCTTAATGCAACAATAGCATCAACCATGCTTATGACGCATATGTACACTATGGAGATGATGAATATTCATTAACAAGAGGGACAAAGTGGATCAACAAACTATCTTTAATTTGATGTATTGAAAAAAACGTCTTATACATCTCTTACTATTGATGGCATAACTCACATCACAGATGGAAATAGCTTGCGCAATATCATCATCATTCGAAATAAATGTTTTTTTCCGTCTGACTTCAGATTCATATGAATAAATAGGATCAGTTATTTTGAGCTTTCGCATAAAAAGAGGCTGATCATTTCCATAGGAAACGTATCACACCAATGGATGAAACAAACTAGGTAGGCCTCGGATTCCCCATGTCGTCAAAATCGCGCAAAAATCGTCGATTTTATCGCGATTTATTAGCCCGATTAATCGCCTAGGCTGGTGATTTTTGCCAATTTTAGTCCCCGATTTTTCCTGATTTTCTTTGCTATTCTTAAATGAAAGCGGGATTATTCAAATAATATTTCCAACGATCGAACCTGGTCATAGCATTTGGACCTACGACTATGACTAGGTCTCGATCTCTATGCTATTGTCGCTCAGTATCGTACGCATACATGTTTCTCGCGAATCGGAGTGTCGGCTTAGCATCATCATTAAATTAATACTAACAGCAATACCTTTGTGTTACGATCATAAGAGAAAACTATTGAAATTTGTATTGAATGTTGTCATGCTAACGCGAAGTATCCCTGACTGATTTCAATTCTTTTATATTCCAATTTTATTTCACAAGCATCGTAACTACTTTTGAATCAATGCAATATTGCATCAATTTAACAGTAGCTACAATGCTTCTGTATTAAAAATGTCACAAAACAGTATCGAAATTACTCAGGGATATGGCTTCGCTTTAGCATTACATTAATTAATAAAAATTGCAATATGTTTCTCTTAGAATCGTAACAAGTGTTGCTCTTAGCATTAGTCTAATGCTCATGCTAAGTCGACACTCTTACTCGCGAATGAGACAATATCGTTCTCCCCATTCGCAGTAAATAAAACAATAAAATAAAATAATCTAATATCTATTATTCATTGAGACCATCGAACGCTCTAAATAAAAACGAATATATATGCGTATACAATGATACTTACCCGTTCATTGTGATAATCAGATGACCTCAATAAAAGAATAAAAAATTATTTTATTGAATACTTACCATTTATTGAAATGTTGCGATGGTCTACATAAAAGAAAAAATTATTTATTTTTATGAATCAATACTTACTGTTTATTAAGATGATCAGACGATCTAAATAAAACAAAATAGTAATTTTTATAAAATAATACTTACTGTAAATTGAGGTGTTCAGACAATTTAAATGAGAAAAAAAATGGAGAAAATAATACTCACGCTTTATTGAGATGATCGAACGGTCTAAGTAAAAGAAAAGAACATATTCTTATTCAATGACACTTATCCGATCATTATGATGACCACATGACCTCAATAAAGGAACACAATTATTTTTATTGAATAATACTTACCGTTTATTGAGATGTTGTAATAAACTAAAAAAAAGAATATTTTTATTAATTTATGCTTATCGTTCATTAAGATATCCGAACGATTTAAATAAACGAAAAAACAACACTTATTATTGTAAATTAGTACTTGTTGCTGAAATTTGTTGCAGAATCGCCGATTTATTGTGATATTCGAAAAATCGCCAATTAATCGCCAAAAGTAACGCGATTTTTATGACATGGGTCGATTTAGCTCAGACTTTTCAGATCAAATTTCGATTCGGCTGAAAACGACTAATAGTCTGGCCCGATCTTTTTAAATATTTTTTTTTGAATTTCTAAAGGTCTTATCCAAGCGTGGCAGTCTTTTTGAGGAACTCACTGATACTGACATTTATGAAAAATGTATATGGACTGCAATGTAACAGCGGGAACTAATTTGACTAATGAAGAGGGCAGCCAACGAAAAAGTGACTATCAATGGTAATATGAAGTCACGGTGTGGATGTGGATATAGGTGTGATTGAGTGAGCGAAAATAAGAACACTCAAACTCGCATCCTCTAGACCGTGTCTCATCTAAAAATTCGTTAAATATTGGCCTAATTTATAATTATAGCTGTTTGCTTTTGAAATTATTAGCTACAACGGCATGCCTTTTTCATGTGTTTAAGGTTTGAAAAACAGTACCGAATATCGTGAATCAGTACGTCGACTACAATCATAGTCATCTCGTAATAATTTTGTCACGTTTTTAGCTCATTCAAACAACAATCTGATGTATGGTCCACAGTCACTCCTACGTGTTGAATAGTGTTAGTTTTTCCTCTCTTCTTTTCATCACCCATCTTCCTAAATGAACTACTGGTTGATAATAATTCAATCGCTTTTGGTTTATAGAAACTTTCATCCATGATAACACATAATGAGTTTTTGTCAAACTTCATGATCACGATGCTTTTAGTTCTCAACAAACACTTCATAACGACGAGCTCGTTGTCACATTAATGATATTTTTATTTGTTGTACGTTGAATGCACTCGATGAAGTTTCTATCCAATGATGTTGCATCTTGTTTATGCAGTTGTTTTAGAATACTAATCTGATCATATTCTTGCTGTAAATAATCACACTGATGCTGAAAATAAATTTGGTATTTCATAAATCTTGCGTTTTATCATTTGAATTGAACAAATATAAGAATGAGACCATAGATGATACCGAGGCGAAAAAATTCTAGATTATATTTTGTTTGGATAAGTTCAAAGATGACCCGCTAGAAGGCCTACCAACTTTGATAAAATTCGACCACCGTTAAAACTTTAATTTTTTATCTAATTATTTCAATGATAGATCATCAGCAGAAATTTTTACACTGAAATTATCAACTCTTTCAAAGTTACTTGTGATTTAAATTCAAAATAATTTAACAAGAAAACGCCACCCCTAGTGGGTTGTGTGAGAGCCATCGTTTTCACTCCCCATTTTCCTCAGTGTCCTTGAAGCATTTGAACACAAGTGGCAAAAAGTGATTCGGTACAAGCGAAGAAATTTATACTTGACACATGTGCAAGTCCAATATTTTATTTGCAGTGTTCTGTACCGTATACTCATGTAAAAGGTCTGTGTTACTAGTGTTTTATGTTTAGTTTATCTCACACGTATATAAACACTCTAATATTCGGAATTCGATGCGTGTTCTGCTAAACGTTTTATCATCATGATTAGAGAACTAATTAACTGTAATGTTAATGCTCTATTAGAGAACTGTTTGTACACTTTTGAAAAGAATGTTTTTGTTCTTGATTTTACTGAAAATCTCTAGCGTTTCAACGATCAGCAATAGGAAACTTCGATTGCGTTTTTTAGATGAAATTTTTTTTTGTTCTCACTTCATTCCGAAATTGTGAGCCTTTATTGACTTTATAAATAGGTGAAAGTTTTTAAAAACACGTCTGCACATAGAAAAAGTAAATATTTTATAAAATTTAAGCCCATGCCTATTTTTGTCTGTGTACAGCTAAAAAGTGCACATTTATGAACAAAAAACATGCCGATACTATGATAGCCATTGTGAAACAATCAATTGACGTTGCAAATAGTTCTTTAGCTTAGTCAAATTAGCCATCCGTATACTATTGCGTAGTACGACAATCAACCCATTAATAACGCATATAGTTAAAGTGAAGAAGTATCTTGTTTCATGTTTCATCATCGTCTGTCGTATTTTTGATACTAACGATAGCACGAGCCAAATATACAAGTCATCCCATCATATAATATCTAATCTTTCCATCAATTAATTTTTCATCAGGCTCACGTGAATGAAGTTTTTTATATATGCGTAAAATAATCTAAGTACTTAATTAGTTTTCTCTTATTGTCATAATCACGATAATTGACTGTAAAAGCGAGAAGAAAAATAAAAGATTACGAGTAGAACATTCTCGAGCTTGAAATAGAACCTATTTGTTTTTTTTCTTTCTTGTATAAATCTCTTTCATTCACTCACACCTGATTTTGGCCCCTTTTTTTAGCTAGAATGAAAATTTTATAGCAAAGATGAAATTCGATACTATTTTTTTCGTCTCGTTATGTGATTAAGGTAATTCATTTTTCAAATTTCATATATTGTCGCAATCTGTTCGTTTCAGTTTCCATTTTCATGATTTGTTTTTTTATTTCGTTTGTTTCATTGCAAATCTATTTTGCTTTTTTTTCATTGTATATCTTCTACGTTGTATTTGCGTACGCTTAATAGTATATGGCGTCTTCTTTCATGCATGCTTTTTTATTTTAATAAGAAGATAGATAGATAGATAGTTAGATACATAGCACGCTTGGTATATTATTAGGTAGGTAAGTATACATATAGTTAACTACAGGGGTCTCACAATTCTGTTTCCAAAAGCAATTTTGTATAAATTCGCTATTCATTGAGCCTTATTAATTAATTTTTTTTCATTATGATAGATGAGTCCGCCGAATTTTCTTCAACTCTTCACATTATTTAAATTTATCATATATAATTTTGATTGTCTTTGCTGAAGATATATAAAACTACTTTTACCATCGAAAACTCCTTTGACTGATATGAAAATGCTAACTTAGTTTTCATGAGACCAATTTTATTTCTTAGCACTAGATAAATTAACATTGTGCTCTATTTGAAACGAACAGATATTTTTGGAGAGAAAAGCAAACTTGTGTACTTCTGAAGTATCAAGTATCGAGACCAGCTCTCTGCCTTCATATATAGGATGTTTCATACGTTTTGGTTCCATCTTTAACTTTTTTCTATCTTGAACGCATTCGAAAGCGGACAGGTAATGAATATATATTTTTAAAGGATAGCACATAAACTGTCATCCAGGAGATTTTCGGCTCAGCTTGCAACAACTCAGAGAAAATACTACATTGATAAAAATATCTATAGATCATCCAAGTTATTATTTTGTGACCTTGCTGAAGGTTACGAAATTTCATTTTTCATCTTTGCTGAGTCGTATCTCCGTAAAGACAACAGCAAATATACTGAAAATTTTAATGTGAATAAGTCCTAGTCAGATTTACTATCCATAAAAGTTTCGTTGATTTTAGTTCAACCAATATAGAGTTATTGTTGATTTGCTGACGTTTATACAATTTGACTTTTTTATGATTCCCTAGTGGTCAATATGTCAAGAATAACTCAGCTTTGGCTAAACTAAAATGAATGAAATTTTTATGGATGATAGATTTAACTAAGGCCCATCTATTCTGAAAATTTCACGATCTTTACTTTTGCCTTGATGAAAGTAGCGGCTCAATGAAGATGAAAAATCATATTTCGTAACGTTTGACAACGTTGAAAAATATAGCTTTGATAAGATTTGTTCAATATTTTTACCAATGTAGATTTTCTTTGAGTTGATGCAAATTGCATCCGATCTCTCTCGGATGATAGCTTATATACTACTCTTCAAATACATATATTCATTATTCGGCTACTTTCTAATACGGCCAAGACAAAAAAAAACAATCAAAATGAGGTCGAAAATTATGAAACACTTCATCGAAATATTTCACTCTGATTTAGGCAATGCAGATACATTTCATATGACTGAATATTAACGATAATATTAGTCTTTCGTTTTTCCAGTTTTTGTTTAGAGAACCATATTTTAATAACTTTTTATATATATAGCATGTCATAAACTTCGGGACATCTTGATTTTTTTTGTATTTTTCGAATCTAGAAAGTTGAACAGACAAAAAATATATATGTTTAAAAGTAACATTTAAGTTGTCACTCAAAATGTTTTGTACTCAACTGATATCTTTATTGAGAAGAAAGGTTATTTGTAAAACTGCTAAAGTAATTTTATCTTAGTTGTTTTTCATTATATTTCTATTTTAGCCATTGCCCATGGAGAAAGTTTTGAAGACAAATCGTAATAGAACGATGATCACTAGAACTGTGATATTTTAAGAATGCAGTTATGTATGGTTTTTAATCACTGACGAGTGCCACCATGAACTTGATGTACTAGTGAGAATAACAATTATGTCGGAATTTGAATATAGGTGCTTCTGAAGATTGAAACAGTTGGTGTCATTTAAGGCATTCTTTGGAACTAACTAAAGGTCATTGCCCAGTTCACCACGGTTTCTTCAGCTTCCTCCAGAAAGGTTACTTCAGTGAAGCTGACAAGCAAAACTCAGTCTCACTTGAACTTTGCAAAAAGTCCAGGCGAATTGTTCTTTAAGAGATATTATGCAGATTAGAAAGTAGTGGTTCAGTTTAATCGCTTATGTCACATATATCATACAAAGTGACTTGAAACAGCTGTGATAAAATATCATGCATATAGCAGAGCACGACATTCCCCATCGTCCTTAAACGTCCGTTTACATTTCATTCCTATGAAAGACGAAATACGTAAAAAAAATAGTAGATATCAAATATAATTTAATCCTCCGAAACCGTGGTGTCGTGTTGATGTACTGTAGTTTGAGAAATCGTTCGAAAACACAATGAGCATTCGAAAAATATCGACGACATGTGATACCGCGGTATTTGAAATCGATTACAATCACTACGCACTATACCGCAGTTATCGATAAGCAAACCACGGTAATTGAAACCGATCACAGTCGTTGTACTCAATACGGCGTTTATCAATAAGCAAACAGCAATATTTGAAAACAATAACAACCGTTTTACCGAAAACTGTGGTTATCGAAACGACACCGCAGTGTTACTCCAGGAAACCATAGGTGAGATGTAAAAATTCGAGATTTTTCTCTAAATTTTTTTCTGCGAGTAGACTCCATAAGAAAACAATGGTAAAAGTAACTGAAATTAAGTATGCAGCTAATATTTTTCTCATCTTAACAAAAAAAAAAAGAGTAGAAAAAAATATATTTCAACCGATTTTCTAATAACGTATATTCTCAATAATTATGTTCATGGAGTATAGTCAATTTTGGATTATGATTCAGATACTACATTTTTTTTCTATGTCTATCGAACTTTATATATTTGAAAAGGACAACAAAAGTCAACATACTCTGACATCTATGAAAAGATCTTCATGTGAGTCAGTCCACGTAAGTAACGATCGATCATCAGTAAGCCTGTTCAGTCTTGGCTATGTGCTAAGAGCATATGTTTTATGATTTTTTTACGGAAAATCTTTAAAATATAAGACTCCAGAATAGAATGTATTGCAGACTGAATATTTTGTTAATGATAGAATCCATCGAGCCTACTCTTTTGCAGATGGATATACTTATGAGATATGCAGATAATAGATTTTTTCGCTCAGTTGGTTGAATCCTTTGTATTCTATTAGTTACGTCTATAAAAGTTGAAATTTTCACGGAAGACGGAACTAGCAGAGCTTTGTCTTTAGTGAAACTTCTTGGTTCGTGTACTATAACGTTAGTCTTAAAGCCATAAATTTCTCGGCATCCAAGAAATGGGTTTCAAATTTTGAGCTTGAAACATAGTCCATTGAAAAGAGCGTCCTCAAAAACTAATATTCCCGTAAACTTTAACCCAATTAGACGTATTGAAAGCAAACGGTGAGAGAATCAATTCTTTAGTACAATATATGAAGTTCTCTGTTTTTCAAGTTCACTTCTGAGCGTTTTTATTACGGAAAAAGAACGGAAATATAGGTTTTCGAGGATACTCTTTATGTTGAGGATTATTTCGAGCTCGAAATCGGAAATCCATTTTACGAACCTTCAGATGCCTAGAGTTTTAGAACTAACAATCATCAGTAATGTATCGATTTTGTTGATGAGCATTACTGCAACAATGTTCCGCTCGTTTTCCAAAATGAACCGAAAATACAGGAAAAGTTGAAGTATCATGTACTCCCCCCCCCTCTTAACCACCTCATTTGGGCTACCAAAAAATGATCACCGTTTTAGACCATTTTGAGAAATAGCACACTGATTTTTTTCTATAGAATATACAGTATAGAAGGTTTCATTAAAAACTCGATTTTCAGAAGACTATCCAGAACTAACGATATGGTATACGAAAGTAGAAGTCATACTGAAGGTAAGTATTTGCTAGTTCTGCCTTCAGTAAAAATTTCAACTTCTATAGACGTAACTAATAGAATACAAATGATTCAAACCAATTGAGCTACGAATTCTATTTTCCATATATCTCATAAGTATATGCGTGCTCTAAAAGTTTGAGCTGAATCAGTCAAATCATTAACGAGATATTCAGTCTGCAATTTACTCTATTTTGAAGTTTTGTACTTTAAGGACTTCCAGTAACAAAGTCATAAGAAGTTAACGCTTTAATACTTTTTGAAACAGCTTGCATCACGAGTCATGGGCCGTCTTTTACGTGGACTGACTCATGTATGTTTATTCTGGTTGAGCGTGCAGTATTCAGATGAGTTTCTTAAGAATAAAATAATTTTTATCGTGTATCTGTAAATGTTACTAAACTTTCGGCTTTCCAATTGGGTGTATCTGTTGAGAGAATAATCATTTTTCTGAGATCTGTTTTATTTGAATTATAATTTCAGTGAATTGTTATTAGAATTCAATATTGTTACCACCTCATAACAAATGACTTATCAGTTTTGATTTTGATCTGTTAGTATGTATATCAAATTTATAACTCATAATAATTTTAAATTTGATATAAATAAACATAATGCGTGAAAATCGAAAAAAAATTATGAGGTATGCAAATGCACAAAAAATCTGATTATATTATGACACTACGCGCGATTCCCAATTATCAGTTACAAATTTTTGCAAAAAATATAGGTGTATACATCTTTTTTATTCATTTGACTGTTTGGGTGAGGAGAAAAGTCATTGAGATAATCTATTATCTTTCTGTAAGAATGTCTTCAAGTGACTGAGCGATAATAATTCTTTTTTTTTGCTACTACGTGACAGATGATCTATTGTGAACTATTACTAGAGAATGGAGTGTCGGTTGTGGATGTTGTTGTAAAGAATGATGTAGGTTCAGACAATTCCTACAATCCAGATCAAAATATAAAAGAAAAATTTTGAATTGATATAAATATTTACATGAAACCAACTAAGTTAAAATAGAATGAGAAGATATCTTCCGAGATTTAACATTCAAAAACCCAACTCTTCGAAATCGTATTTTATTAGATATTTTGTATTTCAAGATTTCTTTTGATACTTCAGTAATCGAGATTTCTATTTTGAAAATTTTACAGTATTTCTATAAAATCAGAAAATCTATATGAATAAGAAAAAACTTTAAACCAGTTTTTTTCGGATCTTCTATGATAAGAATGTATCTATATATTGTTGATTGGATTTTTTTTTCCTCACATTATTAAATATCTAGAAAGAGCAAAAATATACATCATTTGACTATAAACGTTTACTTCAAATGTCGTGTAAGATTATCATGTTAAGTTTTTCACTAGTCTTCCACGAACAAAAAATTAGTTAGTTTTTAATTGTTTCTTTTTGCATTCCTCTTGTATTATTATATATACATTTCTATGTCATTTTATACGTAGCAGAGTCAACCACATTTGTATGCATATCTTATATCTTATTTACGTTTTACTTTGTATTTATTTCAAAATGGTACATTTTGGTGATACTGAGAGAACACAAACAGCAATGCAAAAGAAAAGAAAATATCCAATTTAACCATTTTCAGTTTTAGAATGAAGCTACGTCTAAATGTGTGTTTTTTGAAAGTTGATTGCTTTCCTTAGCCGATAGGCATTACAAATGGTCATTCACTCTATCACCAATAATTGATTAAAATATAGCTTTGAATTGGGGCGACAATCTCACTCAAAACTATCGCTCGATTATCCAAGCTATCTTTACACGCAACATCAAACACACTCATTGCGCGTGGTAATATTGTATCTCGTCATAAAGGAATTAGTACTGTATGTATGCAGTGTTCGAATAGTCGAAAGAAAAGAATTTTGAGTGAGATTACTGTCCCAATTCATATCTATGTTTTCACCAATTATTGGTGGTAGAATGAGTGACCATTTGTGATGTCTATCAATTAAGAAAAACAGTAGGCTTTCCAAAAACACACATTTAGGCATGCCTTCAGTATAAAACTGAAAACGGTTAAATTGGATATTTTGCTTTTTTTTTGGCATTTCTGTTTGTGTTCTCTTAATATTACCAAAAATGATGGGCCATTTTGAAATAAATACAAAATGAAACGTATGCACACAAATTTAGTTGATTGTGCTATCTGTACAATGACATAAAAATGCATATATAATAATATAAGAGGAAGAGAAAAGGAGTTTATTTGAGTCCATAGAAGAGTAAAGGAAAATTATTTCATATCTTCACTGAATTGTTGTTGTCTTGTACTAGAATGGTATTACCGACGCTGAGCACCATTGATTATATTGTATTGATGATAATGCTGTTGTCATCGGCCGCTATCGGTGGCCTCTTTGGCTTCATCAAGTCTAAGAAGACTTCACCCAAAGAATTTTTTTTAGGTACGTAGAACGACTAAAGATAATTGCAAGGAGGAAAAGGGTGACTTCAGACCTTCGAAGTATGAATGAAGTACCAGTTATGTGCGGGTGTATCATACTTTACTTGTACTTCACTCGTAGTTCGAAGTAGTGGAGTCATGCTTTTTTCTCTATTGAATAATTGTCATTCTCTTTCATTTCAGCTGACGGTGAAATGCGTGTGCTTCCTACGGCATTGAGTATTATGGTGTCTTTTCTTTCTGCCATTACCCTATTGGGTACTCCGAGTGAAGTGTACATGTCTGGAACAATGTTTTGGTATCAAGGTGAGAAAACTAAAATGGTGATCATGTTCATCATCATCATCATCGGCTTCTTTTCACATTTGCAGCTGCTGCATGGAGCATTGCATCGATATTGACGGCTTTTATTTTCATGCCTAAATTTCGTGAAATGAATTTTACGAGTATTTATGAGGTATGATATTTCTAGACGTGATACGGAGTAAAGAAATTAGGTTTCTATCAGTATTTAGAGAAACGTTTCGATCAATCGGTACGTACATGTGTTTCCATCACTTTCATAGTATACATGGTATAGTAAAATTCATTTGTGCAGACACACTTCATATCATGATCTTTTAAGTTTATATATATGGCTCTGGTACTCTATGCACCTTCATTGGCACTTAGTCAAAGTATGCAAATCAAAGTATATGCTAGCTTGTTTTCGAAACTGAATTGTAGCTACGGGATTGAACAAATGGCTTTCAGTCATCTCTATTGGTGTCGTTTGTACTTTCTACTCTTCAGTGGTATGTATATACATTTGATCGTATTCAGGATAAAAGAATCTAATACGTGTCAGTATTCATAGGGTGGCATGAAAGCAATCATTTGGACCGATGTTTTGCAAGCATTGGTCATGTATGCTGGTGTTCTCGTCGCCATCGTTCAAGGCAGGTTGATACGTCTGAAAATGTCACGTGTAGTACGATTGTAATCAGATAAGTAAACAAAAAATGTTGAGAAAGTCTTTGTGGAATCTTTTAATTAATGAAAACAATTGAGTTCTATATTTATCGATCAAAGTAATAAATACTATCAGTATTAGTCAATTCCTTTACGGCTATATACTGATTGATTGAGGTCTGCTAAAACCCATGAAATGTACTCTGAAATTGAATGAAAGTAATTTGTTTCGGTCGTTTGTGATAGGTTTAAGTCTAGTTGGTGGCTTCAAACGAGCATTTTCAATTGCTTCTCATGGTGGCCGTATTGAATTTGATAAGTAAGTTCATCGACACTCTTTACATACGTATATAGAACGAAAATCTGTATCTTCTAATCAATTTAGTATGAGTTTTGACCCTCGGACGCGTCATACAATTTGGTCAATTTTGATTGGTAACTCTTTTAATGCATTGCTGACCTATGGTTTCAATCAAATGCAAGTACAACGCTATATGTGTGTTCGATCAACACGAGGGGCACAAGCAGCTCTTTTCATCAATATGATCGGCGTCGCTTGTCTCATTCTTCTATCTGGTTTGATGGGTGTCATTCTCTATGCATACTATGCCGGCTGTGATCCATTCACGGCTGGGCGCGTCCAAAATGTTGATCAAATCTTTCCATACTTCATTATGGATGCATTGGGAAACAAGAAGGGTATACCAGGCTTATTTCTTGCTTGTGTATTCTCGGGTTCGCTCTCAACTATTTCATCTGGACTCAATAGTTTAGCAGCAGTTATTATCGAAGATGTTTACAAGGGACTGATGCGACGACAGCTAAGCAATGAGCAGCAAGGCTTTATATCAAAAATATTTTCAGTTGTCGTAGGCGTCGCAGTAGTACTTCTCACCTACATTGTGAGCTATTTGGGCTCGGTGATCAATGCAGCAATATCATTGTCTAGTACTCTCTGCGGACCCATCATGGGTGTATTCTTTCTTGGATTTTTCTTCCCACAAGCAAATCGAGTAGGAGCATTGGCTGGATTTTTTGCTAGTTTAGCATTGCAAATATGGATTTTTGTTGGTGTACAATTAACGAAAAATCAAAGGAGCAATAATCGTTTGCCATTGTCACTAGTCAATTGTACAGATATCAATGTGTCGAAACTGATGATGATGAATACGACAAAAGCAGCAGAAGTCATCAAGTAAGCAGACATTTAATTACACTGTCTGTGAATCTAATTTAGATAATTTTGATGACTAATGGAACATTGACCTATTCCTTTGATTTTTTTCTAAAGATAATTCAATGCTTTTGATGCATATTTATTCGACACGATCTACTTCAAGAGTTCAATCCCTGATGAATTCAGATGTCTTTTCGTTCCTCTCATTATTCTTAGTATTGATTCGAATGATGAATGAACTGAAAAATTTGTGAATGTATTCATAGGCACTATCTATGTCTTAGTTTTCTCTTTGAATTATCATATGAATTTTATATTATTTTTAGACCCAATCCACTGCTTGATCTTTATTCAGTGAGTCACATGTGGTATACACCAATCGCTGTTGGTACCGTGCTGATTGTTGGCATCATAGTATCTTATCTTAGCCGTCCCTTGAAACCACACGAAACCGATTTTGACTTAATCATTCGAAGAAAGGATGTGAATAGTTTTTGTTGTTGGCCAAAACGATGGCGAAAGTCGTTTCTTTATGTCGTCTCCGGTGAATTCTCTACTAAGCTGGAGGTATTTTCTTCATGATATTTCTTCTCATAAAATAGTCTTCATTGTCATATAGAACCCAAAAGATTCGGAAATGCCATTAACAATGCCAACAACTACGTAATAATATGCATTATTGTAATGAACAACTACATTTAAAATTTCTAATCCGCGAGATAAATATGCTTATTAATTATATGAATCAACCAACTGGATGATAAAAAGAACTGCTAGTGACAGTAATGAGCTATATATAAGACATGATGACAAAAAAATAAATGAAAGTTTTATTCTTATTATATTTGAGCACATTAATGATTGACGAATTATGTTTGAAATGATAGAAAGAGGCAGACCTATAGATATCGACTAATGCAATCAATGTTCTTCTATTCAAAACTTCAGTAACTCTACTCGTTCCAATTTACAAGTCAAATGGACTTTTCTCAACTTAACGTCTTTTCGAGATTTCAAGCTAGGGAAAATATAAAACTGAACCTGAGGAAAGACTGATTGAAAAATTTCATCCATCTTTCATCGAATATGAACAAATTAAATTTAAAAAAAAAAAGAATCCACATCATACTACAATGCAGGTGTATAAAGTAGTGGCGAGAGAAAAGTTCTGTTTATTGAGTCTCTTTGAGTATGGTTTGAAATGTTTCATTATGTGATAAAAATGGCAACATTTTATACAAAATCTACGTATAGTTTATTGTAAATCCTTAGGATTATTATACAAAACAGTATAGATAGCATGAAGTTGGGATATCTATTGAATCTAAACCATGAATTCTTGATCAATAGATTGTGTAGAAGACAGGAAGATCCCTATTCACATCAGCATAAGATGGCGTTTCCTATATAGAATATAATTGATTGATGAATGAGGATTTTCATTCCTTATATCTCAAAAAATCAAAAGATAAGTACTGATATGTGAGTGAGTATGAGAGAATTCATTATAGATTTACTTTTACATCTACACTCACACTCATAGACTTACATTTCCACTTATTACTCATTGTGCCTTACTAACAAATTCTACAAAGATACACGAAGACGAACGGCATCAATGTTTATTCTCAACTACGATTCTCGTGTTTGTTTATTTATTGAGTATCTAGTACATGAAATCTTGAAGATGACATCAAATTGAAAAGAGTCGATATTTTTGCGAGGACGACAACTCGAGGTGCATGCGTTGCACTTTTGAAAACTGCTCAGCAAGATTGTTTTTCAATATTTTAAAGAGACAATATAAACACGCTTATGAAATACTGAATTCGAGATGATCTAAAATCGGTCGTTGAGTTGATTGTCGAACTTGATTCGACGATAATTAAAATGGGAGAGATCACTAGTGTTGCTGAGACTTGCAACTGTTAAAACAAATTTGTAACTATGATCAATCAATTCTCTCGACTCGTTCATTCATCTAGATAAGATTTTCTTCTTGTGCTTGATTTTTCAGGTAAGTAATATTAAGGAAAAAAATGAAAATGTGTTTATAAATATAAACGAAGCTTCAAGCAGAGACAAGCAGATTTCTTTTTTTTCGTTTTCGTCATCACTGTGTTACATTGCTCAGTCTTGTTATACATCATTAAAATCGGCAGAAAGCAATCTCAATGAATCTTATCTGGTTGAATCGTTCTCAAAGAAGAATCAATAAATCAAACTTTAGCACTATTAAACCTGTTCCAAGCTATAAGATACTCCATAAAAGAAGATCCAATTGACTAAAAGCTCGAAAGGGGTGAGATGCCACTGAATGCATTCCTAGGTACCACTACGATGTGGTTCATGATACAACAATGATAAACTGATTTGAAGATGAATGAGGAGTCGTTGACGTATTTTATCAAATAATAAACAAGATGAGAGAAAAAGATCAAGAATCATGGATATAGATGAAGAAATGATTGAATAAAGACAGTAGTTAAGAAAAAGTTTAATGCTGAAGGTAAGATGTGTATGATGAAGAAAGTGTTAATGAGATGAAGTATAGGCTGCAAAGTTAAGTGTATAATGAAAAGTGAATTATGGTAACGAACGAGAAAATAATTAGTAACGATCAAAATGAAATAAGCGTCAGAGAGACAGTACCATCACAACGGTTATTTAAAACTCGAGTCTTTTAAAGGGGCCAAGAAAACAATTCTAAAGCTTTTTTTCTCCTTTCATATCAAATTGTACGAGTAAGAGTGACCACGAGCGCGATGAGTAAGTAAATGTCAGGCAAGAACTACGATCTAAGTGTGATAGTAAAAGCTAGACTCTTATCTTGACTCTATGTCTTGCTGTCAAGAATCATGTGATCAATGTTCACCTATCTCCTATAATTTGCTTTTGTTTTGTTGTAAAACTATTATTGACTCTTTTGCCATCGAATAAGTTATATTTTTGAATCGTGGGCATTTCTTTTAACTGTGGGCAATTAGTAACTTGAGAGTAAGCATATCGATGGGATATGATATTATCATTTACTATTTCAAAATATAAGGAATAATTATATAGCACCGATGTTACCATAAAGAAAATATGTATTAATCAATATTTTTATCAGATAAAAACTTCTAGCATATGTAATGCTATACCTTTTATAGGATAGCTATTATCAATTCTTATGAAATTATATAAAGTAAATAATTCATTGAAAGTTGTAACATTCATCACAAATAATAGAGATGAGGAAAACTAGATTCACAACAGTAATTGCAAAATCTTAGTCTTTTTCACTGTCATTGTTAAATGAGCATTGATATGTATATTAATCGACCTAAAACGAATTTAATAGAAACTTTGACCTGAAACTTTGAATCCAATCAAATGGCCACAAGCCTATCATCAAGCGACATTTGAGTTCAAAATTCTGTAATTCTTTGTTTCTTCATACACACTTTCACAGCGAGCGAATGTTTACTAAATGATTATCGTTGTAGGATAATTTGCAAGTCGAAAAGTGTGATTTTCTCTTGATATGGCAAACATTTATGGTTACATCGATCTCAACTTTTGCACTGGATAAGATTTAATTTTTTTCCCTATGTGAATTATGCCACATACCAAAACATTCATGCATTCAATAAAGAATCCTGTTTTCTGCTTCTTCAAAAACTTTGTCTATGAGAATACGAAATAGTTGATTATTATTAGAAATCATCGAGTACATGTAGGAAAAAAAATTTTATAGCAAACTATAACTGTTTCAACAATGATGATTCTTTTGGCGATCATGCGAATGCTTCTTTTTATGATGTTTACCATGACCTTTGCCGTGCCCTTTGTCGTGATGACTGTCATCGCTATTGCTAGAGCTACTGCTATGACGATGTCGATCCTTAGAGCCACTACCGGAACGATGACGATCTCTCGAATTACTTCCATGACGATGAGAATCTTTGGAACCACTTCTATGACGATGTCGATCCTTAGAGCCACTACCAGAACGATGACGATCCTTCGAACCACTTCCATGATGATGGCGATCACGAGAGTGTTTACAGCCTCTATCTTTTCCAGAATGATCATTGCTATCACTTGAACTAGAGCTACTGCTTCGGCGACTACGATCACAATCGTTCACATCACGAGAACCACTACCATGTTTCTTGCGTTCTCGTTTGCGTTGATCACGATTATTTCCTTTATTACGCCGCCCATCTACCTGATCTTTCATTGCTTCACGTAGTTCAGATAGATTTTCTAGAGCAGATTCATTGTTATGATGATGTTGTCCATCCCAATTAAGTGACATCGAATTAGTTACCAATGACAGGGAAAACCGATCTGAAATACATATAGAATTTATTAGATGTTAACCGTCACGATTGATGTAAAACATCAATCAATTAATGGATGATCATAAACGATATCAAAATGACAACGTTACAATAATCTAATAGTGGATTACGAATATATATATATATATAGATTTTAACCAGCACGTCTTTTTCGATCAGCCTACGTTACATCGTATAAAATTTATGAATCACGTATTTTGAGTTATAGTGCACCTACTATGATCCTACAAAAATATCATATTCTTGAAATAGGATAAGTAAAACAAATGGGGTGATTCACCAATTGAATATTGATTACTAAAATGATACTATCAATAAAATGGAGGCGTATTTTG